>JAOWBL010000472.1:16473-28344 GCA_028564865.1 Zenarchopterus dispar | reverse complement strand
AAATAAATAAATAAAAATCAGAAAGTGACCAGATCAAAAATAATGCACGTCCTCACTCAGGTTGACCAAGAGATGAACAACAGGGGTGAGAAAAACTGAGGGTAAACGCAGTGGGAGGTGGCTCTGACAGACCGTGTAATAGCCTGAGTGTTCTGAAACATTGATCGTAGCTCCATGTCAACATTTTTTCTCAAACTACCTTCTGCACTCTCAGAGTATTTCACTTTTTTTCCCCTTGTCATCCACAGTTTTCTTTTGCTTTTTCCCCTAGTCAATATCACTCCAATCATTTCTGGCCAGTAGATTCAGATACTCCAGCCAGCTGCACTCAAGACCTCATCAGAAGCTTATCAATCACAGACATAATACACATCGTTTCATTCTTCCCTTTATCCTCCTATTTTGAATCCAGTTTAATCATATCACATAATGTAGCTGGATTCTCCTCCACTTTTCAGAGGTAGTCATCCTTCTCAGACATGTAGGCATTTATTACAATGCAGAGGAGATCCACTTTGTTTTGAGATGACTCAACTTCCTTTTGCCACAGAACATTAGGGCTGCAAATTAATATCTCAGAGCTCAGTGGCTCACAGGCCTGTTGGCTGGCTTTCTGGGGTATAATGGCAGTAGCATGGAGAAAATTCTTTAAGACCTGAGGTACATTGTCTTCATAAGCCCTTTTTCTCCTCATCCTTCTTTTTCTTACTTTCCCTTCATGGCGTCATTTGTCACCTTTACAGATCTTTTTGCAAATGAGTGTAGAAGGCAGAGGGCTCATCGACTGTGTCATGCTCAGTTCCAACCTCTACCTATGTCACTCTCAGCAGACACCAAGAGGGATGAACAGAAAAGGATACAAAAGAGCAGTAACTTTTTAGAAATGAAATCTTTTACACAGCTGAGTCAAATGGACTTACAGATTATGGAGCTCATTGGTGTACATCATCTTTTATATTCTAGGCATTGCATGTTTAATGGGTATGTATATTAAGCTCATTTTTTTCTAACTTCTTCCGCTTAAACATTTACATTTGTGTTAACATGTATGAATTTTACATGATGTTTAATAAGTTAGATAATGAGGAAAAGGCTGCTGGCTGCAGTGGCGAAGCCTCATCTGTTCCATGTGACGATGCTATTATAGTAATGTACGGAGAAAATTTAAATATGCACAACTGTGAAATATTGGCTCACATTTTTTAATCCATTAATATTACAGCACTCATTTATTCAGAGGAAAGTTTGAGAAATGGAATACCAAAATCCTACTGCTCTGTTTCACTGATTCACAACAGAAAACAATTAACAAATTGTCCCTCATCTGAGTAGTTCCCGCTGCTCAAATAAGCTGACAAACCCTCTGAATGCTCCCAAAACAATAGAGGGACACAGGCATTATTATGTTTGAGATTGGATTAAACAGAAGAAACTAAGGTTGGTAAATGTCAAATCAATTCAAAGATTATGTGCCTGCTGCAGTCATATACTGCGGCAGAAACTGTTACAGATCAATTCAGAGCATGTAGCAAATACTGAACAAGTTTAACCACTTTTGATCATCAAATTGTTCTTATTGACATGGGAAACAGATTTCAACAAAATGTCAATAATTACCTGTTAATAATAATAATAATAATAATGTTAATAATTACTTCAAAAAAAAAAAGAAAGTGTCACAAAATGATCCTGTTGTTGTGAAAAGATAAGATGGCCCTGTGGCTCATGGAACAGTGAGAAGACACTTTCATAGTTAAGGCACCCTGCAACAATAGACTAAATTTACCCAAATATAAGATGTTTTTTTCTCTCTCTGTCTTGTGACTATATCTGAAAAAAAAAAAAAGTTATGTTGTCCCACTGTATAATCAGGCTCTAGACTTTTACATCAGCAACAACAGGTGGTAGTCGGTGCCAGAAAGCTGAAGGTGCTCCTTATTAGTGCAGCCTTGAACATAGACTCATAACAGTGCCTGGAGGCTCAAGAGGTGGAGAAGACAGCGAGCAGCCCCAACAAAGGAGCTCCAGATGAGGGTGATTGAGCAAAAAAAAAAAAATTTAAGGCTAACTGTTAGATGATGGATATAAAAAGCTACAGTATTCAGAGATATGATATGGAGCAATGGACTCTGTTAGCAGTGCAGGTTAAGCCCCATCTAGTGATGCCCTCAGATCCAGAGAGAAGCGGCTGCCTTTTCAGCTTTAACTTAGGAAAAAAAAGCTTGAAAGGAGCTTGTAAGTACTCCCCAGATTTAAAAAAAAAAAAAAAAAAAGTCTTAAAAACTGGAGGTTTCCCAGTAAGCAGGATTACCTATATTTTGGTCATCATGACTCGTACCCATCTGATAAACGTTCATTGATTCATTTGTTTTTTATACTTATTTCACCCTACTGAGGGTCACGAGGGTGTGGGAACTTTGTACAGGAGGTGGGGTACACCCAGGAGGTCTTGCCAGTCCTTCACAGGGCAACAGACAGACAATTATACATACCCATACATATTGTGAAAACATCAGTAAACCAAACCTGCATGTTTTTGTGCTGTAGGAAGACAATGGAGTACCTGGAGAAAACCCATGTCCATGAAAGTTCCACACAGAGAGATCAGAACTGAAACCTGAACTGAAATCTTCTCACTGAGAGATGACCATGGCATCCATCTGTCAAAGAAACACATTCATAACAAAAAGTTGTCAAAAACACAGGTGTTATTTACACATTTCATGAGTTTATATTTATACATTACTGAGTAAGAGATAAACTTTCTGTCTTCTGCTGAGGAGGTAGGTTCTATTTCTACCACAGGATCTAAGTTGAGGCCACTGGCCAGATATTTTAACCGTGAAAATGAAGGAAGTACTTTTGACACCCTACCTTGACCCCTCAGAATGGAGCCTGCATCACTGCACATTTCTGACTGTTCAAGCATTCCCAGCTTTTTATTTTTATCTTTCTGTCTCAGTCACCTCACATTTAATTCCCCAATTCAGCTCTTTAAGTCAATTAACTTGAAGCTGTTCTTCAGGAAGAATTGTTATCGTCTTCAAACACGGTATAAAATCTCAACAAATCGTTCCAGCTTTAATCACCCGAGAAGATGCAGGGCAAAACAGCAAGATCTCTCAGTTGAGGAAGCATGAGAATAAATTAAGCGAGGGAATGGTAATCTTCATACTAGTGTTCATCTTCGCTGCATATTCTAAGGCATCAAAATAAGACAGTGGTTAGAGCTGATGTTATTTTATTGTGAGCTCGTTTTCACTGCTCGGTGCAGGATGCTGTGACCAGAGCTGCAGCCCCGATGCTCCATGTTCGGGGTGTCGTTGGTGGAAATGTGCCTCTGGATGAGAGGAATGATACCACTTTCAGTAATTGCTAATTCACAGTAGCACAAACGTATCTGTAGACATCACGCTCACCACCTGCAGCGCTGAAAATTAATGTCAATGTAGACGGACGTGTGCTGCACTCCAAAACGCCACCTAGTCCTCAGGGATGAGCTTTATGAGGAAAGATTCTTATGTTGAAAAATGAATATATGTGCAATCAGAAGAATTAACCCTGAATCTACAAAAAGTTATATGAAATTCCACCAGACTGCATTCATGAGCTTGAGGTTCATCTGGTGTTTTTTCAATGAGGCTGAGAGTTTGTATGCAGCATACTAAACGCCAGCTTAAAATAAACAAAAATGGTGTTTTTGTGGACCCTTAATCTCTTTAAGCCTTCCTCTGAAGGTAAGATCAGTGGGTAAGAATATCAGTCTTATTTACTCCACTGTAGCATAGAGCCTACACACTGCTGCTGCAGTTTCCAAAAGGTGCTTTTGCTGCTGGTCAGGTCTAAAAAGTATCAATCTGTTATATTGTGCAATTTCAACAGATGCTGATTAAAAAAGGCATCATTTTAGGTCTCTGCTTGTTAGTATATGTCTGTAGTTAACTGAGGAATATTATAGGTAGTCATAGTTCTGTTATTGCAGTCTGTCAATATGTTACGAAACAAGAAAAAAAAGAAAGAAATCTCCATTTCACAGCTTCTTTTTGATAAATTTAGCCCCAGAGAAGTCTGATCGCAGACATTTGTATCTTAGGTTGAGTGCAACTTTTTATCTGCCTCTGTTTATATCCACCATTGCCTGCCTTCACCCACTCTCTTTGCTCAGCATGTGTGCATTTTGAGCCCTGCGTCAGAAGGTGGAAGAGAAAGCACATGCACTGGCCTGGTTATTGTTGGCACTGGGAGGTGATTTGATAGTCTTGTGGATATTGGACAGATTCAGCACTTTTCAAAGTGGAGCTGGGGAAGTTTTTTCCTGATCCCGTGGCAGCAGAATCCACCTCCTCTGTTTACAAGCTCAGGTTGTCAAAAAGGAAAATTCTACTTTTCAGCTAGTGTTGGTCAGAGGTTCTAAAGACACCTTTAACAAAAACATCCACTTCAGTGGATCTCTTTTACAAACAGCTAGGTTTGTTAAACTCGATGTCAATCTGGAGAATTCTTACGTTTCAACAGTTAAATAGAAAAGTAAATGGAAAATGTCCAAAAAAATGCTGAGGTAGGTTGCTGCAGTTAATAATAGAATTATACTCTCTGCATGATAACAGTTCAAAATACACTGTGCAAAGCTAAACAAATAGCAAAAGTTGAGTTATTCAAGCAGAAAGAAAACTTTTATTGAAGCATACTTGATGTGTTCAAATATTTGGTCTGAGAACATATAAAATTAATTTAAAAAAGAACACATGTTTTTTGTTCTGATTATAATCAGGCCAAATCAGATTTCTCAAAAAAAAAGTGAA
Organism: Zenarchopterus dispar; assembly: GCA_028564865.1. NCBI lineage: Eukaryota > Metazoa > Chordata > Actinopteri > Beloniformes > Zenarchopteridae > Zenarchopterus > Zenarchopterus dispar. The sequence continues at coordinate 23,542 of JAOWBL010000472.1, read as the reverse complement.
ACCCATTAAAGCTTTCCTTTTCTTATTAAATGTTTTTTACAAGCAGACTGAATAGATGTAGTCCCTGTTAATACCTGGTATTGACATGCATCCCAAATGGACTGCTCTAAGTGTATCTGTACACAATGCTCCATTTGCAAAGCAACAAGTGTATGAGTTTTTTCATCTGATATGAAAGACCTGATACTTTATTTTTTACCTGCAGAAGGCAGCGATTAGCTAAACTTCACTTACAGAGTGGGAAGCAGAAGATAAAGAGCATTCTAGTTGTCAGTCATATTTTTGTCCCACCTCCTCCACCTCGCCCAGGTATTTCAAACAGATGAATCATACATGTAGGATACAACAACAATGATAGTGAGAGAACATCCAAAGGCATGAAAGATAACAAAAAGCTTCAAACACAAATGTGATGTGTTGGCAAAGAAAAGAAAAAAAAAGTAGTAAAGTAGGCAACAACACAGACAGCAGGTTCTGTGTTGTTGTGGTTTCTTCTAGTTGCTTCACACTTTAATATGACACAGGTACTTACTGTAGAAATGTATAACAAAATAGTTCATTTTTAGATTAACTATTTATATTTCTCCTCTTTTTGTGTTTATTGATAGTTTGCACAAAACTGTAAGCTGACTTGTATGAACTTGCGACAAGGTGGCAACAACCAGACAGACGATGAAGTTCATTTACTTTGGTTTGTCTGTAGGGACCCTATCCACGCTGTCACTTGAACGGCATGCCAATTTTTAGTCTAATCAGGGGCTCAAATAGCAACTTAATTTGACATAGTCTGATGGTTACCTCTGCTAACATAAACTGATATTTTGCACACAACAAATGTGCCATTTTTTTCTCCGAACCGCTTCAATTCACATCATTTTTGGTTCCTAAAGAAAGTTTACATTCTTCACCATGTGATAACAGACCTGGAGATGATTTAACTCTGGAATGTCCCTTTAACACCAGGTGTAAATTGTGCTGTAAATCACATCGGGCCAACAGGGTTTAGAGGGGATTTGGGGGCGAGGACTGGGACAGCTCCCATGATCCCACTTTGCTTCGTGCTGTCATCGGGCCACATCTTCTGCTTTTGTTTTCACTGCGGTGCAAAACTTCAACACTGTGAGAATCCAGTCATTGAAGAGACACAATTGCTGGCTCTGCATTATCCACACGCCACTGCCATCCCTCTGAACTAAGCGCACAAAGGCAAAACACTGAATGCATTGAGTTATTTTTTTTCTCTCTCTTTTTTTTTCATTTAATTGTTGCATCCATCCTTTGACTTGTCTGTTTCATTCCAGGGCCCTTTGAATTAGTAATTAAAATGAAGTCCCATTTGTTTAAGAGGTTACCATATCTTTATTTACACATTCATGGGAATTGACAATCAGAAGGAGAGCCGATCATAGCAGGTTTTCAAACAGTGGTTTGTGTCCTGTGCAGTGGGAGGAAGAAAGAGAGGACAAAAAAAGAAAGTATAAATATAATCAAGCTAGAAGTGGAGTCTTCTTTGGCGCCGAATGCACACCGCTTTGAAAGGACTTTAAACGTCTTTCATGAATTTTGTTCTTGTTTGAAAAAGAAGAGAGCAGTAAATTACAGGAGAAAGTGCAGAAGCTGATAGACCAGACGGAGTCTACAGACATATCTCTCCACTCCAGCTCCAGTAGGTCTTTGATGTATGGTTAAGAACGCGTTTTGATTTAGAGGCGATTCTTCAACAATGCTCCTCCAATGTGGTTCCCTGCCCTCCCCTATGTCAAACGTTGATTTTTTTTTTTTTTTTTACAGTTTCTATGCACCCATCTGTTTATGGTTTCTAACCTCCTATTTATAGGCTTCACTTGGAATCCATAAAACATCTCATTACAAGAATTTTCCATTTTCTTGCCATTTTTTTTTTGATTTAATGGATTTACAAATCAAACAAGCTGATTGAATGTTCCCATTTTGCTCCAAAATATGGAAACATAAATATTTCGGTGTGAACTGTATAATAATATATATGGTTAGTTGCTTGTGGAAGTCACAACAATACATCTTCATTTTCCACTCAACATGTTTTCCTGTTTGGAAAAAAATACAGTTTTGTTTGTTATGACATTAAGTTTACCGCAATATATTCAAATTCTGGCACCTTTTCTCAAAACAAAATAAAAATTCACTGAGACAATATTTATTTTTTTGACAATACTGAGCTTAGCTTCCTCTGTCCACCTCTGCAAAGTAATCCCCCCACCAACAAAGAGCTGCAATATGAAGAAAATACAGGTTTGAGATGCTCTGCTCCTTTTCTGCAGAGGCTGGAGCAGCTGACTTGGAATCTTGGTCATTATGTGGACTGGAAGTTGAGCATACAACCAAGGAATGAGAGAAACACACAAGAAAAAATAGGTCAGGGTTGGCCTGCTGGTGGAGATACACAATAAGAAGCTCCTGGCATGACCTGAGGGTTCCTCTTATGTGTGCCTGAGAGTGCATGCATTTGTGCACATGCACGCCTACACATCTAAAACATATGATGAAATCCTGTGAATGCACACTGGAAAATGCCTACGCGTTTTCCAGTGTGAAAAAGAGTCGTTTGTGTCTTCCTCTACAATATTTCATATACAAGTAATTAAGGAACAAACCTCACTGATGACTCCTTTCAGCTCATTCTCCTTTTTGATCGTGTCCTTCTCCATTTCGGCTGCATCCATTTCTGCCTTTTGATGGATGCCCTTGTAGTCATCTCTTTTCTCTCTTCGCTTCACCACCTGCCTGCACTTACTGTGCTGTTTCTGGCCACGACTGTTTCAACCACCAACCGGTCAACATGGTTGTTATTTGTGAATGTAAACCTCACAGCATCCTGTACAACCAGATAACAAATACAGGACAAGCAAACCATCCTTGTTGTAAACAGAAGCAAATACTCCAGTGTGCCCATCTGTTGCTGCAAAGATATTATGCTTCTGTCTTTGATGAATAATGAAAAAAACTGTATTAATACCTGCATAATTAGTTAGATCTGCTGTGAGCATTTGTTATTGATGAAACAATCATTGTCTTTCTTGACAGGTGAATAAATAAATATACTGTAGAGATATGTTTTACAATTTGAATACAACCTTAAATAGTGTTTTTGTCAGACTGGTCAGCCTGCTTTCACAGTCTTTTTTGGTGTTCAACAAAGCCTGATGTGTCTATCTTAGCCTGCAAAGATTCTGAACACATGATTGGCGACTGTTTAATGAGGGCCTGCGTACCTTTGATTACCTGGCCAAACTAATGACCAGAATGTCAGTTTTAGCTTATTAAAGTAAAATACAGCCCTAGTTACCTCAGGTAATCAGCTGGAACAGAGCATCTAGACGCCAGTCAAAGGGCACGATTGATGTTTCAAGCAGTTCCCACTAGAAAATGTGACTGAATGAATTCAAAATTTCAGATGTATTTTCTCTTGGGTGAGGTCATCTTCTCTCTCTCTCTGAATGGCTAAATCACATTTGAACACGTGCTGTTAATACACGACTGTACGGACTAATGAGCTGCCAATATTTATTGCACACTTCAACAACCTCGCAGACATCTTGTTTTTCTTGTCTTTTCTTATCTTGATTTGGAGTGACACACAAATGCCTCCAGGTGTGTCTGGAACATGGAGACTGTAGATAAAGTAGACTAAAATGCTTCAATCAAATTTAATGTTGAACCTGTTGGGAAACCATCCATTGAAAATTAAAAGGGGTCATACTGTGAAAAACTTTTTTTTTTTGTGTGCACTAAATCAAATACTACGATTCAGAAGTGACAACAAACTTAAAATCTGTGACATAACACAAACCCACTTCTGTTTAGGGTTGCCTTAGTCTGAAAACATGGAGTTAAGTGAATTGTTCAGATTTGTGACATCAAAACTTCGAATTTATGCCCCATTTGATGTGCAGTGTGTGTAAAACTGACATTTAGGGGAGATATATTCTTCTGGAGATGGAGTTCAGTGGCTGACTACATGTCCTTAAATCTGGCAGGGGTGTAAAAACATAATTTAAAAAAAGACTGCTTTTGTACAGATAGCATATTATATTTACTTTCTCCTTCCTTTTACTTGCTTTTTGTAATCATGCTTGCATCTTTGGTGTACAGATGTAGAGAAATTTGTTATCTTTTGTCTCTTCTATTAAAAGGCACACACACACACAATTAAAAAAAAAACCACAATGGTGACCAAAATATCTTGAAACTGACAAAAGTAATAATTTATTAAAAACTAACTACAGAATATCAGATAGAATTTTTTCAATTCTGATTAAAAACAAGCAATCATAAAAAAATGAAAATGGCCTTGAAAAATGAGTTGGTACTTCTAGAAAAAGATGTGTCTGTCCTGTAATTAACAGCACAAGATTTTTCTATGTCAAATCAGTCAGTCTGTTCATTTAAAGGATGAAAAGTGCTGTTTGGTGTCATGGTGTTCACCACACTGAACATGGAACAGAGATGGCAAATAAGAAATTTGTCTAAAGAGATAAAAAAAAATAGAAAGAAAAGACAAGCGTGTTAAATGTAAAGACTACAGGATCATCTCCAAGCAGTTTCATGTTCCTGCAACTACAGTTTCAAATTTCATTCAGAGATTTATGATTCACAGTACTTTAGCCAACCTCTCATGAGGAAAACTGGTGACAAGTTTGAGATGTATAACATGAATGGTAGCCAGAGGGCCCAGAAGAACATCAACATACTTCTGTTGAAGGTGAACTCCAAGGTCAGTGGACATCAGTGTCAGATCGTGTCATCTGTCACTGTTTTAGCCAAAGTGGACGCCTGAGGACGACTCTACGGTTAAAAAAAAAAAACAAAAAAACATTTTTAAAAAAAAGTGACAAGTCACAAAGCTTCTGGGAAGATGTCCTTTGGACAAATGAGACAAAAGTGGAGCTTTTTAGCAAGTCGTATCAGCTCTGTGTTCACAGAAATGAAAATGAAGAATTGAAATAAAACAACACTTTACCTAATGTGAGTTATGCTCCGGGGTAGTTTTGCAGATTAATCTGTGCAGGTCCAATAAAATCCCAAAACTGTCAAGACATTTCAAAGTTAAAAGCTCTGCCCAGTGTCAGAAAGCTTGGTCTCAGTTACAGGTTCTCCGACAGGATGATGATCCAAAAACACACAACTAAAAGCAACCAAGAATGACTAAGAACAAAACTTTGGACAATTCTCAAGTGTCCCTAAAATAAATCCTATTATAAATCTGTTGAAACAATTGAAATATGCAATCTATATATTTAAAAATCTGCTATAAGCAGATGACAGTCACCTCACTTTCAGGCCGGTTGTGTTGAGGATGTTTCCAGTTTTCACTCTGTGCCCTAAAGCCAATGCAGAGTTCCTTTGTCTTAGTAGAACTGATGGTTTTTATACAAAATTTTAAATGGCTAACATCCTGCTGATAATATCTTATGTGTTTTATTTTATTTTATTATTGCAGTTATGTACTTTCGTCAAGTTCACGCCCTCAGATATTTTTTTAAAGGCTCACAGTGGTATAAAAGAAGTGGACAAAGGCAATACATCTAATAACTTTCCAGACAAACTGAAAACACATTATAGAGAAAAGGGTGTTAACCCAAGACATTTGATGTTTTTTCATGTCATTTTCTTTTTAATGTGTTAAGATTCATAAATTTTTACGTTTCAGGCCCACAACCCATTTCAAACAAAGTTGAAAACAGTAAAGTTTTAGTATCCGGTAATGTCACCATTCCTTCTCACAACAAAAGATTTGGGATAGCAAGTGATAAAGCGTTCCTGGTGTTGTTTTGCCCCATATGCCCTGCAAACATATAAGGTGTACAAAGGAATAGATCTGATGTTGCTGCATTTTTAATATCAAAATTTGGAGCACACTGTCGCTATGTGACAGGTCAGGACTGCGGGCGGGCCAGAGCTTTTATCCTTACCCTCGTCCTCCTCTGCCATGCTGATGTAATATGTGCAGGATCTATTTTTTTCTTTTGTCTTTTGAAACCAACTGAAAAAGATGCTATCATGAAAACAACAAATATTGTTTCAAAATCCTAAATGTAATTTTTCCTGGATTAATGTTGCCGTCACAGAAGTCTAAAAGCTCTTTGTCAAGGGCACTGAAGGCCACACCGCTTTCATTTCTTGACCCTTCCTTAAGACAAGGTCAACATGAGGCTTCTAATTTGCAAAGGATACTTTTAAGAAGCCTTTGGGAATGTCATTCCATTTTGTACCGCTTCATAAAAGTTTCCCAAGTAATCACTTGTCCTTGTGATTATATAAGTTGTTGATAAACGATGCATGCATTCTCAAGACATTACCGTCTGTGGCATCAGAGATCAGTTTGGCCGCATGCCCTTTAAACATTGAAAACTCTCCACATTCTTTCAATCAATCAATGGATAGATTTATGCATATACAATAAACTTCCTGTTAATACCCATATTCAATTAAAGCCTCATTTAGTAAGTCTCATATAATTTAATGTGTCTATAAAAGACAATGACAATTATGCATGGAGCAATAAATTTTCTCTAACTTTGGAGAAAAGTCCTGACACTCACCATCTACTGAAATTATAGCTGAATGATTCAGCCAGTGGTGGTTAATGGAAATGAAACTTCAGCTGGAGTTATTTGAATATCTGGCTGTCAAGGTCACACTTTTCTGAACTGAATTAAATTATCACTTCGTATACGTCCATACTTAGGAAGCAGTCTAAGTATGCTTTCTCTGTGACAGATCTTCGTGGTAGAAATGATTGGGTTTCAAGTGGAGGTCCTGGAAGTAAATTACAACTTGCAGCAAAGTTTGTAGAATATAGAATATTAGTCAGGAGGATAAAAACTTGTCTAGATCATCTGGGGGTATCCCAAGGCATTTCCAGGCCAGGTGAGAGACATTTTCCTTCCAGCATGTCCGGTGTCTTCCCTAGGGTTTCCTCCCAGTGGGACATGTCCAAAAAAACTTCCCTAGGGAGATGTCCAGGCTGAGCCACCTTATTTGGATCCTGTCTGACTCCCAGATGAGCTGGGTGAGGAGGCCAGGGAGA
>JAOWBL010000472.1:0-13173 GCA_028564865.1 Zenarchopterus dispar | reverse complement strand
GATGGAGATGGAAGTGCTGTCGGATCTGCAGAAGTTTTTCTAGTGCCTCAACACCACCTCAGGCCCCACCAGGAGCAGATTGCTTCCAAGTGTTGCTGGCTAGGCTGGATCCGTGAGATTACAAGTTTATTGGAAGGGTTTGAGATCATGTTAGAATCACATAGTAATCTTCTCATTTAAAGACATAGTTCCTGGTATATTCTGGACTTTCTGACATTATTCTCATAAAAAGGATGAGTGGTGTCAGATGATTGGTGCTACTTGTCTTCTAAAATGAACTTCTGTGGTTGAAAGTCCTCCTGGCCCTCTGATTTGTTTACCCTTAGCCACTGCATGTTAACATAGTGATAATGTATAAATTGAAGCCCACTTGTGGTGTCTTGTTTTAAAATCTACCAGATTCTCAATGGCATTATTGTTTCTGACTTTCCGTGAGTTCCATCTGCTGTGTGCAAACAGATGTGGTCTAACCCCCAAAACAGACTGAGGGCGTAAGTTTAATGGAGCAAAAGGGATGGTTGCTTCTGGGACACTTCTAAACCATGTCATGATGCTTCTGTTAGGACCAAAATCATTGACTAGAATGACTGTGTGGTGCAGCTGTGCTGTGGCATTTCCACACCCAGTGGGACCCAGGGGGTAAATGAACATGGCTTTGCTGCGGCTGAGTGCCAAAATAGACTTCTCACCAAGAGCAGAGCAGATAGATGGTTGTAGGATATATCTCTAATCATACTGTGGTGCTTCTGGTGTGAGTATTGTCACTGACTCTAATGGCGGCAAACACGACAGGCACGACACAGTTATAACATGGTGCTTTCCTACTAGGTAGAACCATTTAACTTCATCATTGAGTGTCATGAGGAGCTAAGATTTGTTGTAGTTCTTCAACTGGCCACTGGAGGGTAGCTCCAAAAGTGAGTCAATCTCCATCGACTCCCATGTTAAAATGTCCAAGTTTAGAGCGGAAATTTTTTTGCAGCACCGCAGGAGAATTTATTTAAAGCATAAAAAGCATTACATTTATTTCTAATGTGATTGATTGACAGTCGGCTTAGCCAATGGCTAGCAGCTATCACTTCCTCATCCAGAATTGTCATGCTACCACACTTAGTGAAGAAACCACTTGTTTGTCTTAACTCAGTGTTGGCCAAATGCAATGGTCATTTTTTATTTCGCAAGATGTTAAAACGATATAATCTGCTACAAACGTCTGACGGCAGCTCTGCAGATATTTCGACGGGGTTCAGCTGAAGATGGTGGGAGTGAAGCCAACTTTGACATACAGTGAGTGTATTTCCGTTTACGTCTAAAGCAACATGATTGTGCACCGCAACAACAACAGGCTTCAAAACCGGTCTGTTTTTCAACCAGAGTAAACTGGAGTACCTGGAGAAAACTCACACAACCATGAGCAGAACGTGATTTAAATTAAAGGTGAATTAAATCATAAATTGTTCTGCTTTTTTGAACACAGAAGTTCATCAGAAGCAGTTAAGTAATCTTGTTTACGTGTTTTTGGGAACACTGAGCCTTGCTTCATCAATCTAAAAAAACAAAAAAAAAAAACAACTGTTTGTTGCTGGTGAGTGACAGGCTTTGCAGGAGCATAATGAGGAAGGAAGAGGATGATGATGACGACTTGGTTGAACAAAGAAAAATAGCAGATTGGTGGGATGAGCTTATTTGTTTACTTCATACAGCCTCACTTTTTTCTTCGACTCAGTCCACATTAGAATGTGTGACAACTTTGGTCCAGTGTAAATGGTTTAAGTTTAAACAAAATGTCCAAAATCCTTCCATCCCTACACTGTCTTTTAAAATTATACTTTTTTTAAAGAATGTCAGTCCTTACATACTAAGAAGCTGTCACATATAATCAAAAATTTTCAAGACTAAAAAATATTACATGGATATATTTTCCATTACAAATTGTAACAATTCTACATTGTAAAGTTAAACTGTCACAGATTTTAGTAGTAACATGTTTAAAATGCTTTTAAGGGCATAGAAGGCATAGAAAAATGTTGAACGACTTGCTGTCACACCAGATAACCCCCCACCCTCCGGAGCTGGCAAAGGAGTTTAATTTTTTATTCTTTTCAGTTGGTTTTCATCATTGTTGGCCATATAAAATGCATTTTTAGGTTAAAATCGTGGTTGGCATCTCATTGCCTGAATGTTGCTCTGTACAAATCAGCATTCAGCACAAATTTTATGACTTTGCAGTTTCTGGATATTTGTAACACCGAGCTTGAACATGTAGACTAACATGTTCAAATGTCCCTCTTACAGGCGTTTTGAGAGGCGTTGCTGTTACTTTACAACTTTGAGTTTAGGCCCCACGCAACCAAAAGAAACCATATGTTCGCCTTTCTGCTCGTGCTTGTGACCTCAGTGCACATGCAGCTCAACTCCCCACATGGAGTAGCTTCTTCCCTGTGGTGAAGGAAGTATTGGGGTCCTGCAAGAGGCCGGTGACACCTCTTTCCCTGTAATAGTCTCCCTGCTCTCCTGCTATGTGAAGGAGTGCACACTTCTGCTGTTAGCCTTCATCATTCAAAAGTATACCGCTCTCCCCAAAGCTACAAAGAATGAGTAACATTGAAAGGAAATGGCCACGGTCCTTTGAAGCAATAATAACAGTCAATCAGAGGCAAAGAGTGGCTCCTTCTCTGAATTTGGTGCACAGACATCAATTTTCACAAAGTTCAAGAAAAGATGGCCAAAACACCTAAAAGTGTTGAAAGTATAGATACATTTTGTTGCATTTTTCCTTTTTATCCCAGATGTGTTTCTCCTGCAATTTCCCCACCCATTTTCCTGGAAAAAAGAATTATTGCCCCCCCCCAAAAAAGAGCTATTCGGGCTATCTGGTGAAGGTGTAAATGTGTCTTGTTGAGAGGAGAAGACCCAAACGCAGGAAATGAGGCAGTGGGAGTTTCAAAACAAAAAGGTTGTCTATTAAACAAATTCCTGCTATACTTGAAGAAATACAAAGAAAATATGAAAAGGGGTTCACCAGAAAAATAAAGGAAACTTAAAAAACAATTTGTTAGACAGCCAAACAGGTGGGTTGAAAAACAGATGAACCAGCCAGAAGGAACGACAAGACAAGTCAAGATATACTCAGAGGGGTGACAAGACACAGGTGCAAACAATCAGGCAGATGAGGCCAAGCAAAAAGAAAACAAGACAAAGGCTGACCTTCAAAGTAAAACAAGAGGTGAAGTTGGCAGAAACAGATAGTCAGAGGAGAGAAAAACAAGACAAGACCCAAAAACACTAACACTGAACTGAACCCAGACTCTAACAGAAAACACCAAAGCTAAAAAAACATGTATGAAAAAAGTATAACAACTCAAAACCCAACCACTCTAACACTATATCATAACAAAATTCATTATTTTTGGCAATTCTATCACCAGTTTATATCAATGTTGCAAGTGTGTCTTATGAATAGACAGGTGGATGGATTGATGAGCACAAATAGAATTTATCACCTTCAGGATGTGTCAAAGTGATTTATATTTTCATGCAACAAACACTCTCCATTATTTCTTTATTAGTTTTCTCAACAATTTGGTTCACTTTTCATAAATGGGCCAAACTTTTCATAAAAATCCAGCACTCCACATAGAATAAGCCAATATTAGCTGTTTCACTGCACTGTAGAGTTATTGCCAATGCTTGCAAAACAGCACAGGGCTTAGGCTATTTACAGATGTCTGTCTTTTTTTTTTTACAGATTACGGCATTATATATCATATTTTCCAAAAAAAAAAATCAGCACAATGCCGATAATGAAAAATGATGTCACCATGTCCTGCTTTACTCCTGCCTGCCAAGATCCTCATCCCTGAGTCTGGAGAGGCAATTTTTCACCCCATTGTTCTGCAGGAAGCTGAACAGGCAAAATGACCAAGCCAAGCCAAGCCATTTAAATGGTTTCACAGGCCTGGTTATTTTTAAAGCAGCAGAGCATTGTGAAGAAAATTCACTGTTTATATAATTTTCTTTCCTACTAACTGTGTTTTTGTAGACTGGAAATGTCATGGGGATATCAGAAGATGTTCCCTTTACCTCAAATGATGAGTTGTGGTCTTGTCTTATTCAACAAAAATACTCGGAAAAGCCTGTAAGAGGCAAATAAATGTCAGCTTTTGTGATTTCTGAGTGAAAGATAGATGCTGACAGTGTCTGTTTGAGTATAGTTGAAAAGGATGGGAAGAAAGGCAGTCCTTTTATTAGTTTGATATGTTTTGTTTTTGTCTCTCCCTCTTTCCTGGATCTTTGTGTCTTTGCAGAGGCATTTTTTTTTCTTTCTAAGAGATGCTTTTCCACTGTAGACATTTCTCAGAGGGATTACGTCTAAATTTGAAATCCTTTAACCTGACAGAGATGTCAAACGTCTTCATTGTTTGTGCCTTTTTAGTTTACATTAAATAAACTATATTATTCTATGTGCATGGAACATTTTTATTTTTGTACGGATACTCAATAAAAAATGGAATCAATGACTTGAAATTGTAGTAATAGTACTATTGGGACTGCAATAATACTAATAGTACTGGTTTCATGCCAACAGCAAGGATTTGTTGGCTGGAAACCAGCATTCACAGCTGAATGCAAAATAATTGGGGGCATGGCTGAAAAAATGTTATTTCAGTAATAAATCAAATGTAATTAGAGCAATAAAAGCTTTGTTCTATTGCAGACTTCATTGCAGTTGTTGAGAGACTGATTTTTTTTTTGGGTGGAGATGGGGGTACAATCTGTCATCTTTCAAAAAACACCATTCATTTTAATCACCACTTCTAATTTCCTATTAAACAGATGTTCCATTTACTGTGAATGCAACCCAGGGAGCCAACCTTTCACGAAGATAATCAAAGAGACATATATGTTAAATCTACTAACATATTTCTACTCTCAAAAGGATTTTTTTTTTTTGTAAAGCCCCATAAATCCCAGATGAAAATATTTTTAGTACCTGAGGGAATTTTTAATTCTATGTAGAGCATGAGTACGTCTGCATTTTGAGTTTGTCTGATGTGTATTAATCACCCAACAAGATGTGAAATACTAAACCAATCACAAAGTACAAATAAATAACAATGTCATAGGAAAATGAGAAATTGTGTCTGCCTTGAGATGCAGGGGGTTATTTCTGCCAAGCTAACCAGCTCTACACTAGCAGAAAAGACGGGGCATGGTGGTCTGATTCTTTTTTACATTTTTCCAGACCGTATAAATCTGAACCAAGCATCTGAAGAATGAGTGCAGACCTTCATAATGTTGCATATGCATTGTTCATCATAGATGTCCTGTAGCCTCACTTTTTTTCAGTGGTTTCCTGTTTAATTTATGCAACAGGTGAGAACGATTTCAACAGTGCCTCTATAAAACACAGTCATGACTACACCAGATGGGTCCACCATCTTCAGTCTGGGGAAGGGAAAGAAGGCACCGTTGGGCCTTCTTGATTAGCAGCTGTTGTGTTGTCGCTGGACAGAGGCTTGTCCATCAGAGAGACGACCAGACCCTTAGTCCTCCACACCCTCGCCGCACCCTCTCCGCCCCAGAACCGCACAATTCAGTACAGTAGTTGAATATTTTAGACAAAACTGCATATGCATGAAACACCTTTCAATACAAAATGTCTGAAAAGCCTTTCCTCAGACTATAAATATCCATTTTAATTTTCACCATCATACCAATACATAATTAAAAGAACAGGAAGTGTTTCTAAAAGGCCTCTGCTGCGTGGCATTTCAGCTAAGTCGCAGTGGGCCGTTGTGGGAAAACGACAGACTCTTGCAGAAGTGGTTGAGCCTCTGGTGTTCTAGTATCTCTGTGCAGAGAGATATATTTGCAGAAGAAGAAAATGTCAACTTCTGTTGTGTGCTTGATTTGAAATGCACCCGAGATGTGAAGGTGAAGGTAGAGCAGGAGTGCACCGTTAAGCATAAAGAAGAAAGAAACAACATTTCACAAAGTTTCTGCAGCATTTGACTGTTCTGGTGATGTTTTAAGAGGAAAATGATAATACTAATAGGAAAATTCAAGGTATCAGTTCGAACGTATTGACAGAATTTTATACCGGGCAGAAAATGACTAAGGTAAATAAGGATAACTCTGGTTTTGAAAAGGTGGAGATGGATGCATTGATATAGTATTTAGTATAACAAATTAAATTCATTACAGACACATGATAAATCTTGGTCAACTGATGAATCAATTAAACCACTGCATTATTAACTTTTGTTAGAACAAAGGAGCAAGGACTTATTTTTTAAACTTAGACAATTGTCCTTACGAGCTAGAAATTATGTATGACAAGTTGGTCACTATAGTAACACGCTGAGTTATTTTCATACCAGGCTGCTTGCACTTAATAAACCATGCTAATTAGTTTAATGGAATATTAGCATAAGCAGTGATGTCCCTTGATGAAATTTATGGCATGACAAGGTGACCAAACATGTTTTCTCCTGTGATTAAATGCTGAGGTCTCACTTGGCTCATTAAGCTTTTTAAGACAAACAAAAGTGAACATTCATGTGTATTTATGAGAGATTGATTAGAGTATTACTACTTTTGATTGTTATATGTTTCTGCAGTTGTGTGTTTTTTTTTTTTAAATCCGCAGACAGGTGTTGGTATATATTGTGTAAATACAGACAGATGGTGCTTCTGTATCTGTCGGATTGTCCATCTATGGATCTATTGGAAAGGACATAGACAAAATCCTCCCGCCATGTGTAATATGAGCAAAGGCAATTTCTGTCCGCAGGGGAGTTTGGGAGAGAGGTGGATTGAGTTTAGAAATAATTTTTAATGAATCGTCTCACTCTCACACCCCCGCTTCTGCCTCTTTCAATTTTTTTTCGCCATGCTCCCGTTACAGTGTTTTTCAGTAAAGGAAAGGCAGATAAGCTGTTAAGATGCTTCTTTTTTACAACTTGGCACTGGACTGCATTAGCTTGGATTAAAATTGTATTGAAATGACTGCACTTAATTGAATTCAGTTGAAATGGATCATAATTGGATTGAATAAGACTGCAGTAAATTGGACTATAATTGGTTTGAATTGGATGAAATTAGACTATGTTTAATGGGACTTGAATTTAACTTGAGCGCCCTGGGTCTGTTGTGAATAAGCCAAATAAACTGAATTCTGCTGTTTCTTGTGTTTTCTTAATAAATATTTCTTATGAGAGGTGAACTAGTGGCAAGTAGAATAAATGATGTTCCTTTAATGATGTATAAAAAAACAATTCTCTCAAAGCTTTGACAAACCTTTGTCAGGCCTGCATACATATACAAGCAGACTGCAGTAAAAAAAAAAAAAAAAAAAAGTAAATTAAATGGATCGATTTCTTTTGCTTCTCAGGCAATTTGCATTATCTCTGTAATACCAATCCTGCCTCAGAGATAAAGATATCAAATGATCCTTTTATGGATTTTCACACATGTTCATTACAATTTATGAGAGGAAAACAAATCAAAAGACAAACTCAATCTAGTGGATGAAAGAGAAAAGAGTGACTCAGTGATGGTGATTTTCCACAAGTGATTAAAGTATGTTAGAGTCACTTAGAAGCCCCTGCTTGAAGCTTGAGGGTTATTTTATCCCCATTCCACACTCCGAGGACAAAAGGAGCCGAGCAATTCATCATACACAAAAAAAAGTACACTGACACATGCATGGTGCACTTCCAGTGTCCCAGAAACCCCCATCCAGTCCCAAAGAATATTAAAAAGGATGCAAAATATGGCAAAGTATTAAGCTGAAGCTTTAAGGGGACGTGTTCAACACATTTTATCCCAGGGGAACATGAAATGCAAGCCCTTATATTTTTTTTGCTCCTGCAAACCTTGTTATTGTGAAAACTATGGATAAACAGATGTGCAGAACTGCTCTGTGTTTTGTGTTTTGCATAAGGTTTTGTTATCTAAACTTTAGCTCTGCTTTAACTTGGCATATGGAGGGGAAATTGCATTCTCCTTTCTCTCCCTAATGATTGTGCAGTCCATTGGACGCTATACTGATACACCATCAAAGAGAATGATCATGAGTGGTGCACACTTCATTTGCTTCCTCATTTCTCTTTCTTGTATTCTCTTTGCCTTCCTCTCCTTCTCACTCGCTTGCCCTCTGGTTCGTGAATCCCTCTCTTCCTCCTCCTCCTCCTCCTCCCCCTCCCCGATGAGTAACATACCTTATTGCAGCTGCATTAGGGCCACTCTAATCTGTGTGGCGGGATGGAATGGGATGTTCAATGGCTTTTCCTCGTTTCCAGGCTGAGAGGACTGTGTAATGTGCTAATGGTCGCAGAGACAGGCCTCACAGCTGTGACTCCCACCTCACGACTTTCTCAGCCAACAAACATCGACACACAACAATCTTTTTATAGCAATAAGGAGTCAGGTCATCCACTTTTAAGGTCATTAGGGCTTCCCAGGAGATTTATCTGAAGACTCTGTGGCAGTAATAAGCTTGGACATACACTCAAAATAATGAAGTCCAACAATAAAGACTGGTCAATATTTTCTCCCAAATTACATTTGAGGAAACTTATCAAATCTGTGATGGTTATCCCCCGATTCCCACATTTAAGTCATCAAATATAATTTTGAAAGAAAACGCAATGCCATCCACTAGTGCTGCATGGCAGAAATCACAGCTCTTCTCCCAAAGTGCCAATCGTCTGGCGAAGCAGGAAACATATCTATGCAATCATGTTGTCGCACAGAGAAAAGAGGTTTGGGACTTTTTCGTCTGTCTGAACAAGCGTGAAAGGAAAATGACGTCTCAAAAACTCAAAAAAGCATGATTACCAAGTAAGGTCAGCTGAACACTAGAAGATTTACAAATTATAAATGGTTTTAAAAACATGGGAGACCACATGTACAAGGAAAGTCTCATTTGATTTTTAATATTATCTCTTGAACGTACATGTTACAGAACTGAGCAGGACTGTGAGACCACACACAATGATTATAGTAGAGGTTTCACTCAAAGAAACATAGAGGTTCAAATGTAACAAACAAATGTGGACCTGTGACTGAATGGCAGGTTATAAAGAAACGTATGTTTTTGTCACAATTTTGTAAGACGGTCGTCTTTTTTTAACATTACAACGTTACAGTGGTTAGGTGTGAATGTGTGAAACATCCAGTTGGTGACACAACCAAGTCTACTTGCTCTCATTGACTATTGAAGGGGTTCTGTTGGAGGTCAGAAACATAAAATATCAAACGTGTATCATATCTAGGATTTATGACCAGGGAGGTTTCAGCTTAACTCGCAGTGGTTAATTATCGACACCACTCACTTCAAAATCATTTCGACAAATTGGTTGTCATGAGCTTCAAATCAGGCCACATCCACATGACTGTTGGGGTGAACTTCAGATTCAAAATTGTTTAAGAGTAGAATTTGGAGTTGTCCTTGCATTGATCGATCTGAACTGAGCGGTGAATTCACTTTGTATTAAAAGTTTTCAACTTTACTGTGAGGAAAAGTTACCAAAACTTTAATTCAGTTTTTGTCCGATTTGACAGATTTCAGTGACTGTTGAAATTGTATTTACAGCCCAATTTGTCAAAATTGTCACAAAAAAACAGTCTGATATGTGTTCATAAACTTTTAATTGTTTTTGTGCATGCAAACTCAAATAAATTAGGGCTGTTTTATTTTAAGAGGTTTTTAAATCTGTGCTGTGTGGAAGGAGGTAGTAGCAGGGACCCATGTTTCTCTGTGTCTCAGTGTGATGACAGGATTGAGACTTTCACACTTCATATTAATTTACATTCATTTTCAGCTGGAGAACCTACTTCATGAGAAAACTAATTTTGCAAGAAAAGGAAAATGAAAACCTGTGTGTTAGATTACGGTGGTGACAGGTCACACCAGCAGATGAAAAAAAAAAAAAATCACAAAATATGTTCTGAATGCCATTTAAAAAAGAAAAGAAAAACAATTATAGATATATCGTTTGATATTTTTGCTATTTTCACAGCGTCTTACAAGACTAGAGAGGTAATTATGAAACTCTCTCCTTATATTTACAATATAAATCTTTTACCTTGGTAACTTAAAATAACTGCCAGCGGGCTTCACCGTGGAGGCTACTGAGGGGGGAGAACGGCATTATGACTGTTTAGCCATTCAGCCACTCATCCCGTTTTTCTATACCCACTTAATCCTATACAGGATTACAAGGGTCTACTGGAACCTATTTCAGCTTATTACAGGTGAAAGACAGGGATACACTCCAGACAGGTCACTAGTCTATCACAGGGCCACATATATAGACATACAACCATTCACACCCACACCCACACCCCTGGACAATTTAGAATTGTTAATGAACCTCACATGCATGTTTTTGGATGGTGGGAGGAAGCCGGAGCGCCTGGAGAAAACCCACACAAGCAGAAGGAGAACATTCAGCCACAGGTGTTTTTTGTTTTTTTTTTGTAACTCAAAAACAAATTCAACTTTTTTGCAGATAACTGTGGCCTGTGGTTTTCTGTTTTTTTTTTTGTTTGTTTGTTTTTTTACTTGTTTATTCCAACTCACTAGTTAACATAATTTTCAATTTATCATTTAATTATTATTATAAGTCATTTCTGGTTGTGAGAGCTCTCCAGTAGCCAGTAAGAGGAAAGCCTAGGATTTGACTTTTTTCAGCTTTTAGAACTTGTTGTCTATTTCTAATATTACTACAATGTCAGGAAACAGACAACAAGAACACCATGAACATATTTCAGAGACACCAGTCTTTGATGACCTGGGAATAAGAACAGGCCATACTGTTACAATCTATAAAGCTTAGAAAGTCAAGATTAAACATGATTGCTCTTCAATCCTTATCACTTGGTACAAATATTTCCCTTGTCATTAAATATCACCTCTGGATCATAGACAGATTAGATAAAAAGAACTGGACAAGCCCTCTGCGATGGCACTCAGGTTTCTGAAGAGTGAATTTCAAACTGCCTTTTTTTTTTTTTTTGTTAGTTTGTTTTTTGGACATATGGGGATGCCATCTGGATGAAAAAAAACAAGCCAGGCGGTCAGCTGGAACACACCCACCTTACCTCAGTTGCAACAAGATTGCTTTTTTAGTTTAGCTTAGCTCACCATCCATTCATCCTCACGAATCTGTCCATTCATCCTCCTTTTGAGATATTGCTATAAAAACAACCTCTAAAAAGGAGGATGACTGCCAGAGCTGAAACGAGAACTGCTGGAGCACCAGCCAGCCGACGTGGGCAGACGATGCACTCTCACCCACTGAAAGCAGCCAGTTCCAAGTAGAGGCCTTTAGATGTTCCCCCTCTGAGCCTGGACTCTTCCAGGCCCGCCTAGAGCCAGTTACAGCAGTCTGTTCACACTATTGATGAGCAAAAAGCCTTATCTGTAAAATAAGAGCAAATATACTCTCTTAGCCCTCACTGGAGCTTAGCACTGAGCTACTGCTCACTGGAGCAGTAGCTATAAGGGTAATAGACTGCAGCGCAGCTGTTACTCACAATAACATTCCCTTAATTATGCATGTGGCCCTATATGATTTTACTTGATAAAGGAGATTGCAATTTTCCTTGTACATTTCTCATGGATGTGAAATCTTACTATGGAGACTAAGTGTTTTCTTGAACCAGGCTATATTATATTTGTCCCTAAAGTTGGACATTTTTAACATGGCAGTCAGTGGAGATTGACTCACTTTTGGACCTGGTCACCCAGTGGTCATTGGCGGTACTGCATGTAAAGCTCATTGATCTGAGTCAGTTTTGCTTATAATCATATTTTTCACAGAGTTGGAAAATCAAAAGACAGACTTCTACTGCAAAAAAGTATCAGGTGTGGTTAGTCCCAAACACTCTTCTTTTACTGTTGTGCAAGAAATCTAAAATCTTCTTACTTCGAAATCATAATTCAAAATGACCAATAATGAGACTGTTGTAGAGATACAGTATTAATTTTAATGGCTGTTCGATTGAGGGGGAGAGCTTTAAAAACATTAGGAGTAATGATTCTGCAGTAAAACTATAAAAATTTGAAGGCACTACACAGGAGTAAAGCCTTGTCCATATCCAACATCTCAAGGATCAAAGCAAAGAAACAAGGTAATGTGGAAAGGGCTGCAAATCTATACAGCAAAACTGAAAACAATATTATTGGGTGAAAGTATTAAAAAATAAACGCCTGAATAGCTGCACCCATAGCTGAATAGCTGTTTGCAGTGGTCCCTAGTTTTCAAGTAAACTTTCAAATGAAGTGTGTTAAATATTTTGTGTTGAGACCCTGCCACTGTGACTTAAGCACTCAAAACTGATAATATCACCGTCCAAGCCAATATTTTGTACAACATTGTGGATCTCTCTTTGTCCCTCACTCAGCCATGATAAAAGAGTCTTTACACAGACTGGTTTTAGACAAACAAGGACCCCGAGTCAGTTTACATTCACTGAGAGAAAAGGTAGGTGTTCCTTTACCTTGACAGGTCTCTTTAATGTCTGTCGTCACCTGTAAAAAGCTGGAGGGGTAGGCCCATCACCACATTTCAGACCTGCATTTCTGCCTGACATGTCGTAACCTAAGAACATCCCATCAGAGAGCTTAAAAGCACCGGGACCAGCACTGATGCACGTATAACACAATTTTTACAGTTCTTTGACTGCTCTGAAAAGTGTCCACTCAATTTTAGCTTGTCCTAAAGCCTCTCTGGTGACTGCACGCAGCACAGACACAGAAATGGGATGCTGGCAGCCAGGGGCAGTGTGACATTTTGAATCAAGATGCACACGCTAACCCTCAGCAAATCAGGAGTTATTCCTCCCTTTTGACTTGGACTTTTTCATTTTCACAAGCGACTGAAAATTGAGCCTCTGGGGCTCTTTGTTTTCGTCTGGTGGACTTACGAGTGGTGTCCAGCAGAAAAATGCATTTTTTGCTTGTCCACTAGCATCATCGACCTTGGAAGATAAACACCTTAAAGATTTCAGAATGTAACAAATAAACACACATGTATAACAATGTATTTGATTTTGTGATGTGTGTGTGTGTATATATACATATATACATATACATATATACACATATATACATATATATACATATATATATATATATATATATATATATATATATGTATA
>JAOWBL010000471.1:0-17487 GCA_028564865.1 Zenarchopterus dispar | reverse complement strand
GATGTGAGTGAGGGATTTTAGCTCAACATAAAATTGAGCTAAAATCCCTCACTCACATCCCAGCTTCTCCAAAACCCACACTGACGTTATATTTGTTAACTGCCAAGCCCTCTCAAGTCCAACTTGGTTGACTATCCAACAATAATGTGGCTAAGATTTTTGTTGATGGAGAACCTATCATAAGCCAGCCAATAATCTTTTTATTTTTTATTTATTTATTTATTTATGCTCGTCTGGGTTTCTTAAACATGTCCAGTATGAGCACAGTCTGTCTTTTAATTCTTTTTTCCAGTAGAACTGAATGAGAATATTGTAAGACAAAAGCCCATTCTTTCCAACATGTGTTTGCCAGATTATTTTGCACTCACCACCAGTCAGTTGTTGGAAGGGAAGGAAGTGTGCACTTATGCAGCTATCTTGCCATTAGAAGTAAAGCAGCCATAGAGTGCACAGGCTTTGATATCTGTGGAGTAAGTAACATATGCTTGACATAGTGGAGTAGGTGATTGCAGCTGTTTTAAGCTCTCAGTATTTTTGAAGATTCGCAGTGCCCTCACACTGGAGCCGTGTGTGATCATAATTTTTCCCTGTGGCAGTCTCGTTTACTCATTACTCAGTCAGTCCCATTTGTTTTGGTTTTTTTTGTTTTTTTCCCTACCTGGGGTTAAAGGATCCAATCCAAGCAGGGACTTAGAGGTTTCCAGTTCATACATCAGAGGCCTGCTGTGTAATGTGCTGTCATTTCTGCAGGGACTAAAGGACTGATTGAAAAGGTAGAGGAAAGAAAGGGTAAGACTGAAAGAAAACAATTTAGGTTGCCCCATCTGTAATAACTCCAATATGGATCTGTAATATCTCCAACATGGAACAGAATGTATAAGCTTGAACCACTTCTTCGTCCAGTTGTAGCCTAAATAAATGTTTATATGTTCATAATTTGTAACAACTTCATGTCCTACTGTCTTAGATAACCTCTGCCTTCTACAACAATACTAGAGGAAAAAGAAAGAACCATAGTTTCATTACCTCTTACAGGTAGTGATGACAGTCAAGGTGAAAATCTATCATATGAAGCCTAGAATATACAATTGAGAAAAATAAAAGCTATACTAAACTAGAAAGAATCCAAACCATATGTTTTCACTCTCTGTCTGTAACAGGGATTTTTTTTACTTTTTTTTTTTTTTTTTTTTTAACAATTTCAATAATATTGCCAAAGTTGTGTAAATGTAATTACTCCAGGATGACATCACATCAGTGGCAGGCTTTTGGAGTAAATCTGATTATATTGCAAGTTTTCTGTGTCTACCTGACATTTTTACTGAACATTTTTTTCTGTTAATATGCTCATGTTTGAAATGTTCTGTCTACACTGGTTTTGATGCTGAGGTTCTTAAGGGAAGAGGGAGGGATTGCAGTACTTGTTGACAACAGATGACATTTTTCCAGCCATATTATTCTGAATGAAAGTCTCTGTACATTAAATAACAAACAGCTAGCTGGTTTCCATCCATGCAGCACGTGATGTCATTAGCTGAGCTGCAAATATAAGTATAATGCCATATTGCTTGATGGTCGCAGGAGACTTCACCCATGCCTCCCTCTGTGATGCACACTCTCTTGATAGATAGATACTCTTCCCTTAAGGAAAGAAAAACAGTTTTGAATCTCTTGAAGTTTCTCTGGGCTCTTTGGTTAACTTTTATATTTTCTCTCTCCTCAATTTGTCATCAATTTTCCTCTTGCAGCCATGTCCAGTTAGTTTAGCTTAAGGCCCATGAAGCCTAAACTCCTGATTAAGTTTTTGTAATGGTAGTCAAAGAATCATGAAGCTGGAGATGGTCTTCTAGCTTTTACCTTTAACATGCTTGTCTAGATTTGCCTTTCTGATCTCCTCAGACATCTATCTCCTTTGCTTTATCTGGTCCATGTTCAGTGCAGTGTACACCATGATACCAAATTGCA
Source organism: Zenarchopterus dispar (assembly GCA_028564865.1). Classification (NCBI taxonomy): domain Eukaryota; kingdom Metazoa; phylum Chordata; class Actinopteri; order Beloniformes; family Zenarchopteridae; genus Zenarchopterus; species Zenarchopterus dispar. Next base: position 15,522 of record JAOWBL010000471.1, on the reverse strand, counting down.
GAGTGATGACTTTCCATTCTTTAAACAGTAAAATCAACTAATTCCAAGATTGAAGCCAGCTATGGGGCTAATTACAGGAGCCCCTTTAGTTTAATATATCCCTGTTATTATTATTATTATTATTATTATTATTATTATTATTATTATTATTATTATTATTATTATTAATGATTCTGTTGAACCACAAATTAAAAATCTGTCTGATTTTTTATTAAGTCAGTTTTTATTTATTTATTTATTTATTGCTTTTGTCAGCTTCAAGTTATTTAATTGGCCATTGTAGATATTTCTTTCTTTAATGGAAAGGTACCAAGAAATTGGTCCATGTGTTTCATAGATAAATAAATGGTGGATTGCTTTATTGTTGTTAATTTACGGTTCAGAATTGCAAAGAAACCAATGGTTCTGTATAATTCTTTTACACCATTTCTCTCAGCATGTAAATCACAAGTTCTCCCTCTATCTGATATAAACGTAACTGTGGATAATTAATATGCAGGTTAATTGTGTAGAGTTTTGCTGTTTCCCTGTTTCCCCCATGGGAGAATAGGGAGTTTCATAAAGGAAGTGCCAAAGGGGTGCTGTAAGGAGCTGTGCATGGTGATGGGCTGAGGGGAGGAGGAGTGGTCTCTACCATGCTAGGCTACAATAAAAGGCACTTGTCTGGACCTCCGAGGAGACCAAATTTTCCAGTAGCAGACGACTGCTGCACAAACAGAAAAAGAAGACAGATGAATAAAAATTAAAGTAGAGGAAATCTGGTTTAAGTTTAAACTTGGATTTTTCTTTACATTTTTTTGTTTGGTTTTTATTGCATTTTGTATTTATATTTCTATTGAAAGGAGTTTTGAGGTGAAAACATAAAAAGAGAGAAAGAGAAAATGATGAGTCTGCTGTGCATCATAGTAATCTCCCTGACCCTGACTGGCAGTGCATACTGTGAAATGATGAGTCCTTCCTCAGGAACAAAAGGTAAGATTACAGTGATATTAAAATGCTTAGATGTGTAGTGGTTGCTTTTCCTTTACTATTTCTAATGAGATTCAGTGTATCTCTGTGTGCATGGAGTGAAAGATCAACAACATAAGCTTTGAAAATGTGAGCAAATTGTCACAGCAGAGGCTGGTGTAACAACAATGTCATTGTAAGAGTGGGTAACAGAGTTGTCTGTTGGGTAGCTCACACTCCCAGACTGTGACTCACCATTTACTCATTGACTTGCATACAAACCACCATGCATGGACTGGCTGGTGAATAAATTATCTTATCATTCACAAAGGCTGAATGAAAAACCACACTGCTAATACTAATGGCTGTCTAAAGTGGGTCACAAGTGCACAAGGTAGCTGAAGCTGGGCTAGAAGTGCCTGCCCTTTTTAAGGCGTGAATTCTTATTGGGGTGTGAAAATAGCAAATAATTTGTACCTGTAAAACTGTTCTTGTTTCTGTATTTTTTTTCTTTAGCTTTTGTTGTACATCCTGTTTCAGACAGAAAAACAAAAAGCCAGTGAAACACATTATCAGAGAAAACTGGCACCGAAGTACAAGGCTCCTTAAATTTCTTAAGTCACACCTGCCTTAATGATGACACCTTGAAATTGTTGCTGTCTGACTGTAAAAGAGCAGGTCTGTTGATGTGGTGAAAGAAGAAGGGCTGGCCAAAAACCTTTATCTTGTATAGATTGAATGTTTTTTAATGCACTTTCAGTATTCCCGCAAGCTGACTCAGTAGATCTCAAATTAGGAATTTCCCAACTATCGTCCAAGGAGTAGAGGAAACGGTTCCTCTGCAGGGAGAAGATTCACACTGTGAAGGGATTCAGCCATTTCATCTAAACTCTTAAATTCCTCCCACAGGCCAGTGATGTCAGAAATATCTGCACATCTAAGTAAATTTGAAAAAAAAATGCCACTACTCAAAACCATTTACTTGGGTAAATCCAGCTCAGTCACTGTTCCATACTGTATATATATGTTTCTTTTGAAATAGGAGCACCCTGTCTGTTTGTGGGGTGATGTCTGTCATTACACTGACTTACTCACTGTAGAAGTGGGAGCTTTTGGAAACCAGCCATGGCAACAGCCAGCTTGTCAAGAGGGGCGAAAAGATTAATGACCCACAGCCAAACGTACAGATCCCCACGCTGAACAGCAGCCAAATGACTCTGCCTTTCCTTCTGAAGAAATAGTCTGTTAAGTCGAATGCTTTCTGTGGCTACTGGTAACAGAGGGTTGGCCAGGATGCTTGGAGCTGGGTGGGAAAGGGGGCTTGGCTGGATACAGGGCTGAGATTGCTGGCTGAGTTGAAAATGTTGTTAGAGAAATGTTGGGTGCTCTTGCATTCGTTTGCATTTATCCGAGTGAAATTCAACAACTGCCTCTTTCAGTTGGCTGTACGTGCATTGCAAAATCACAGGTGTGAGATTAACACACTGAAGGGGTTAAATTCAGCACCAGAAAAGAGTGTATATGTGTTCACTCTTTTGAGGTTTATTTTACCACTTTTTTAAAATTATCTAACACAATGAACCAAAGTTACTCTTACATTTTATGGTGTTGAGGATTAACACTGGTGAACACAGATAAGTGTTATATGACGTGTGGTCAACTTAACACGGCAGGTCTCGGAAAGTAGGTCATACACAAAATACACATTTGGTGACATTTTCTCTGAAAGTGATACTTTTAATCTAAATAGTGGTGAAATAACACTGATTATAATCAACACTGACAAATTAACATTGGCAGATTTGCTGTATGTGTGCTTATGATTGCTTACGGTTTCCCAGATGATTGTGCAAATGCAGACTTTGTGCCAGTGCTTGTACTGCATGTCAGAACACAGGAAAACGTTTATTGGAATTGGTGTGTAGGAGGTGGCCTGCTGTGTTTGTCCCAGCTGTGCTTGTTAATCCTTTCTCCTTACTGACACAAATGGGCCAGAAGCAGAGGAGACCAAATCGTTGGGAAGTTGTAAAGCATCTCAGGCCTCCCTGCTCTTTCAGAGGGTGTGGCTCACTATGCACACACTAATAAAAACATGTAAGGCTGCACTCTGCTGGTTTCCATGCTTTCACAGAAGATGGATTTGGACCAGGTTTGGTCATTAACTGACTTGAAATCAAGCAGAAGGATTAAACAGCATAATGGGACTCTTTGTAGGACACAGAGTAGACTTGGATTGTTTTATTGTTGTTAATTAACAGTTCAGGGTTGCAAAGAAACAGATGGTTATAATCATTTTCTAATGCAACCTTTTACTGAGCAAGAGAGGGATGTACGTGGTAATAAAATGGCAGTAGGGTTTGGCTGAAGCTGTTTCATTATTATGCACATGTGCTCACTTAGTTCTTTGCTTTGTTTTCTTTCCCAGCTGCACTATTCAAAAGGAAAAATAATAATAGTTAGATAAAAACTATTTTGTAGAATCTGACTACACATTTGTCTTTAAAAAGAGACAATTTAATATCCATCTTTGATCTCAGAGAGCGATGTAGCTCGAAGTTTGTCAGAGAAAAAAATAGTTGGCTTCCTTATCCTGCCAAGAGGATGTAACAACAAACAAAAGACTGCTGCTTAATGATCAAGGCCGTCTTATGTGGTGGGAAAATACAGGAGCAGGAATGAGAGTGCAATTACTTTTAACATCCTTTTGTTGTCTGCTACCACTTTCTCTCAAGTGTTATTAACTTTAAAGATGCTACACAATGAATATGCCTCAGTTTTATGGCAGTATGAACAGTTAAATGTGCCAAGTTGTTATGTTTAATTGATGCCCTCATTGTATCTTATATTTCAGGATTAAAAACTGCATTCACTGGCTGCTTTTCTGTTTTGGATGGAATAATGTTACCACAAGACAGTACAATGAGCCTCTTTATTCTATTTGCCCTAATATCCTGAGCAACGACTGGAAAGTTGGAATGTCAAGGCAATTAAAAAAGGTGCCATCATGTTTGATGAGTTGACGTCACCATCATTCTCACCTGTTGCCAAAGGTTTGATGAGCTGTTTTGCCACTGTTGCTCATGCAGAGAATTAATTAGGCAGGCAAAGTTGAGTCATTCCTCTCTGGCAAGAAGAAAAGAAAAGAAGAGTCCTATCCAGACTGCTCTTAAACATTGCACTGCATGAAAAGACAGTAGTAAAAAACAGCAGGAGGATGTTTTTGTACCCCATAAAATACCTGGCATCTTGCTGACCACTCATGAGATGATGAAAGCTGCTGGGTGTGGTGATTAGGAAAGAGACATTATCATTTTGTGTAGAGCTTTAAAAAAGGAAGGAAGAGATGTATAGCAATAAAGTGAGAATGAGGGATGGATTAGGTGTGTTAGCTTCTGTTGATTTAATGCTTATGAAGAAATGCAATTTGCACCCAGTTTCAGAATATGATGCAGATGAAGATTATCAAACAACTTGGAAGTTAGTTAAGGAGCTAAAGAAACAGGCATAGTGTAACAAAAAGTGAGACAGAGGAATTCCTATGTTTCACAGTGCATGAAGAACTGGGCAGGGGGTGCGCGCAGACTTCTTGTAGAGTGTACTATAAATCTAAAACCTCAATTAATGTACTGTTTAACCCCTAAAACCCAAGGGTGCTCTGACGTGTCATTTATAGTTCTATACATCCAAACTCTATACTAGGTCTGAAGGGCCGAAGAGTTAATTAACAGAGATTTTTTTTCTTCAGACTCTTCCATGCTCATATAAAACAGGGGTGCTTAATGTCTCATCTGAGTCTTCTGCAAAAGATGTATTACACGCTACCTACTTCAGGCAGAAAGATGTTTTTAAAATCAAGAGTGTGGTTTAATGCAGATAGGCATGACAATAAATTAGGACACAACATAAATATTTATGCTTTTTATGTATTAGTAGTGTATGTATAGTAAGTTACCATGATGATGTACTGCTATACCTGCATGGGGTAGCATAACTGACGTACAGCTCAATCAGTTTGCATCCTTCATGTCTTTCTGCTGCTGAGAATTGGCACTTATGGAAAATCTCAAAATAATAAAAGTTTCATGTTTGGCTTTTCATCAGATTTAAATCAAAAATGTGTGGACCAAAATATAATGACCAAGTCGGATTAAAAGAGCCAACTAACTTCATGACATTGAAACCTGAAGCTTTTGATCCAGAATACCTCACTAGCATATTAGTCTCTCTAAATAAGGGTCCATGATCAAGACAAAAGGAAAACACAAACTAAATACATAAAGGAGCCACAGTTAACAAGATGGAGGTGAAACCAATGTGAGCAGCAAAACAGTCTCAGTGTTGGAAAGTAAAAGAAAACTTGACACACGAAGAAAGTCATTTTTCAAATTGCAGCAGGATGCCAACTTCAAACTAAAACTCAAAGTAGAACATTTTAGACCTGAAAAATGTTGTGGTTTGAGCACAGCACAGAAGGCAGAAAGCCAGTAGCTCCTTGTATTTCCTATACAACCCATGGGGAACATGTTTGGCAGGCATTGTTCTGGCGAGACATGGCAGCTTCAATGCGGCCTTCCCTAATCAGGCTAAAGAGACAGACATGGCCACTTTTAATAGACCATCCATTATGAGTAAGTGAGACGAAAAGCTCTCAAAGAACTACCATAAACCACAGTTAACACTGATCATGTCAGAAACAGTTATAATTTGGAACAGGACTTCTCATCGTTCCAACACTGGATTATTCTGCAACCCAGCTACATTTTCTATGGACCTACATCCCACTGGTCCACTGGTCTTCACTGGTCTCTTTACTTCAGAATACATGTCCTAATGCTCCAGTCCCTGCGATGGACTGGCGACCTGTCCAGGGTGTACCCCTGCCTCTCGCCTGTGATGGGCTAAGATAGGCTCCAGCAGACCTTGGGTTCAACGGATCTAGAAAATGGATGGATGGATGCTCCAGTCCTTCATACAAAGCCTAAGACTAGTTTCTCTCAGCCTTAACGGTCTTGTTTCATTTATAAAGTTATTTAATATAAAGAAAGAATAATGCCAGCTTAATCTACTACAGCATACAAGTTATTTAACCATAGGAGGCCTGCAAATTTTGAAATTGCCGGTAAGCGTCAAACAATGCCTCTATATTGCCAATTAATTACAGCACACTGAAGGGTGAAGTGCATGAACTATCTTTTTTGAAGGTCACAATTCTGGTAGTACAAGACGCTTTAAGGTGGATGCATAGTCAAATGAAAAAAAGGAGAGCAAGAGAGATGGGTCAACTATGAAGGTAGACAGTATCGTCTTTCTGACATTGTCTTGTGATATATTTTTCTCAGTTGTTTTTACAAACAACTATGAAAGAAATTTGTGGGATTGTTAGACTTGCAGTGGACTATATTTAATTTGCTGGCATCAGGGACACACTGTGACTATATGGTGGACTCACATAGCTCCAGGGAAACATGGGATGTCTGATTATTTCCCCTGTTGGGTTACAGGTAGGTAGGCCTACTCATATTATAATATAATTCCATGTTTCATTTTATTTGAATATGAAATACTAAAAATACAAAGACTGTATAAATGACACTCCAGAGCCCAGTAATTCCATTACGTTGTTTTTCTTCCAGCACCTAAGCTACCCATTCGAAGGTCTTTGTACAGGCCTGATTAGGATCATGTAGCATATGTCAAATGTAGATGCATGGTATGTTGTTTTCAGTGGTACATGGCATGCTTAAATGTAATATAAATATTACCCTTGGTGATGCCCAGAACTTGCACCAAGGACACACTCTCGAAACCTGGTTGGGTTGTAGACTGGCATCATATTTATTTTAATAATATTCATAGTCTGAGACATAGTCAGGTTCAGGTCTCTGTAGAATAAAAACCAGACACCATTGAATCGTTCAGACGAGTGTAACATCTGAGTAATGGGTGTTGTATATTTTAAATGATGGGCCATGATACCAGTAGGATGATGGATCAATGGGTCTCTGTTGCACTACTAAGTGTTAGGAATAATGGGGTGTCAAAACAATGACTTGGCATCACTTGGAAACTATAGTCATCGTTACTTGTTCTATTTCCCTTTTGCATAATTGTACTTTTTTTTTTACAAGAGACAATATTAAAGGCTTAACTCTCCTTGAAGTATTTGTTTGTTGGGGGTGGAGAGGGGTCAGAGGTCCTGTACATTAATTCATCTGGTACTTATTTCCTGGCACAGGCCAGCTCCTGCATGTTGGGGTCTTCCTAAGTAAGCAAGTCCCATAAGGTGCAAACATGGAGGTCAGGGAAATGATGGAAGCCCATGGTGAGACACAAATGACCTGTTTTGAACTATAGGGTGGCCTAGTTTGGAGGGGAAGGATGGAGAGGCAGTGATCAGGAAACTATTCCTGCTATTCATTTGTAAGTGTGACATTTATAACATAAATCATATGGCGTGGATGAAAGATAAGCATTTTATTTTGAAAGTTAATACTGTGGAACAAAGGACTTGCAGCAGCCACGTCTTTCAACAGCAGGAAGGAGTCAAAGCGAAAGGTTGCTCCAGGGGCTGAGGACTGGCTGATGCCCAGTAATAGATTTAATAACCAGACAATAGACTCTTTCAAGAAAGATTTTGATCACAGCTGCACATTTTTCAGTACTCACATTTGTATTTGTCTTATGCTAACAGTTCCATGGGGCAAAATATACGGTGGAGTTATCATGCGAAAAAACGTTTATGGTTGTTGCCTGAGTATTTTTCAACTTTTGGTGTTTTTTTCAACTGATTTATTGTATTGGCTGTTTGGAATTCATAAAAAATGTTTTATAAGCATTATATAACACTTTTAAAGTATGTCAAGTTTTTCATGACAGCAAGATGTTTTGTTTTTTTTTCTAGTCAAGGCTGAACTGGGTGGCAATGTCACGCTGCCCTGTCTACACCTGTCAGATGCCAGCTTCGTCTTTGGCAGTGTTGGTCTACGAATCAAATGGCTCAAAGTGGCAGATGATGAATCCTTCAGTGAGGATGTCCTGACTTCAATGGCATTCCACAGGAGGAGTTATGGAAGGTTTGAGGATCGTGTGTTTCTAAGGGACCCCGACAGTGACAATGATGCATCCATAGTGATACAAGATGTCTCCATGGATGACATGGGAAAATACCAGTGTGAAATCATCGAGGGAGAAGATGACACTATGCAAGAAATCATCTTAGAGGTGGAACATGGTTTCACCAAGGGTAAATTCTTTTTTTTCAATTTGCCACAATAACTGTGTGCAAAATAATTATTATTCATTATTTTACATATTGTCACTCTGTTAAAATACAGGCCTTAGTCACATTTTTCTCAAGTTTAAAAAAACCCCAGAAAAGCTTAAACCAGATATTTGGTTCACTTGTTTGTTTGTTTGTTTACCTTACTTCTTGCTCTGGAGAGGCTGCCTATGAAAATCCTTTGGATTCTTAGTAGACCAGCTGCTTATGGAGATGTCCAGATTACTACAATATTGCCAATATGTGACAACTGCAAGAAACAAAGTGAAACATTTATAACAATCCAGTTTGAATCCCGATAGAAATTGATGCTTTAGAGTTTTTCTAAGTTGACTTCTTTCCAGTTTTCCACTCTCGTCATTTTTCCAGAAGTAATCAAAAATACACAGCACTGATGTCAACCACTGAGGACAGCCATGCATTGTAAAAGGCAAAGAGATTTCTGCAGTATTGTTTTTTGTTTGTTTGCGTGTCTCACTCTGAACTCGCCTCAGACACCACTGTGGAGTATTCCCAGCTGGAATATGCAATATATAGTATAGAGACTGTTCACACATTTTCCCATATTTACTGTGTGAAAACAATGTCTTAGTTGTTACTTTTGGCATCTTTTGTCCCCTTGCCATTTGTTATTATTCCTTTGAGGCCACTACAGCTGAAAGCCCACATGTAGGGAGAATATTAAAATGTCTTCATTTATAGTTTATTTATGTATAACTGTGGACTTATGGATATCTTATCTTAATTATTTTTTAGCCATTTCAACAGTTATACAAGCTACAATTCTTGTTTATTTTTGCCTTCTAACTGTGCTGAAAACATATAAACAAGAAAAATACAGGTAATTTTGTAAGTTTTGGATCCAGATTAATAATATGATAAGAACAAATATATAGTATATTTTGTAATTCACAGTACACCATCATTCAGATTAAAAGGTTTCCATATTGTTCTAAAATATCTTCTGACTCTCTTAGGAGTTGTATTCCCATATTCCCCTCGGGGAGGCCGCTACAGGCTGACCTTCGAGACTGCTGTGGAGTCCTGTGAAAAACAGGATGCTGTGATTGCCTCCTTTGATCAGCTTTATGAAGCCTGGCAGGATGGTCTGGATTGGTGCAATGCTGGTTGGCTGAGAGATGGTACTGTGCAGTATCCCATCACCAAACCCAGAGAGCCATGTGGTGGCTCAAGGAACGGCCCAGGCCTCAGAAGCTACGGACAACGAGACAAGAGGATGAGCCAGTTTGATGTATTCTGCTATGCTTCTGAACTCCAAGGTAAGTCATTACATTTATCTTGTCCATGTTTTTACTCACTGTCTGCAGCATGCCTTTTTATAATCCAGTAACAGCCTTTTACTAGAACAAAAATGATGGTCTTGCAGATCACCAAGCACTTTCTTAAATGCAACTCTCCACCAAAGAGGAAAGTTTTTCTGTTGGCCGACTGTTTTGTTCTCTGCTTTGTCAGGACGCTTCTACTGGTTGGTCCAGCCTGAGAGCCTGTCCTTTGATGAGGCTGTGCAGGCATGCTTAGATGACAATGCAGAAATTGCCAAGGTGGGGCATATGTACTCTGCCTGGAAGCTTGAGGGCTACGATCGCTGCAATGCAGGCTGGCTGGCTGACGGAAGTGTCCGCTACCCCATTTCCAGGCCCCGCAAGAACTGTAGCCCCACAGAAGCTGCAGTGCGCTTTGTTGGATTCCCAGACAAAAATCAAAAGTCTTATGGTGTCTACTGCTTCAAGGCTGATAAGTGAGGGTGTAGAATGTCCTAGGAAAACCATAACCACCAAAGAGCAGAAGCAACCATTAAAATCAACAATGAAGCACATAAGCTTTGGATATCAACTGCATGAACTCAAAACATTTCTGAAGCTGTGATAACACAAATACCTTATATCATCTGCCCATATGCAATACACAACAGAATGTTTATAGGCACTAATTTTTGCTGTTCTATGTTTGTTTTTCTTTTTGTAAACTCTGCATTCAGACAGTTGGGTAAATGATAGCTGTGTTATGGTGTGACTGATGTGACTGAGACAAGAACTTAGAGGTCAGCATCATTTAAGAATGGTTACATTTTTTTCCACAGAAAGATTAAATGTATGAAGTTCAAGATCGAAAATGTTATGCTCCTCTGCAGAAGATATGTGCTGCCTCAAATTATGTCTGAACAATGTGATATTTTATGTATCAGAGCTATGAAAGACTAAATTGGTTGCAATGTGATAAACATAACTTGGCTATGGTTTGATATATGCATGTTATCCAGCATAAAGTAATAAGTTTAACTGATCACTTGTTGAAGCTGTTTTTCTTTTTTGTTAAGCGTTTATTAGGGTGGAGGGGGAGGCTTGTTTTTTTTTTATTTGTGAGGCTGTAAAAAAAGGTTTTTCTAGCTTCAGAAACTGGCCAAATCATCTGTGAAGAGGATGATTGGAAATGTCTTGATTTTAAATTTTTTTTTCTTTTTTTTTTTTTGCATTGAAAGCTCCCATGAGATCAATTCCCATTTTCAATATAAAATACATTTTAACCCTCAAATCTTATGCAACATTTGTTTTAATTTACTTTTCAGGTTTTGAAATACTTCGTGTTCTTTTTCATGAACTCTATTTTTAAGACTATATAAGCAAGACTTAGATATTGCATGATAATTGCATGAAAAGTACAAATATGTTGTGAACTAAAACATACCCTGAAAAAAATAACAATGATGGTAATTCTTATAAATACACAAAATATGTGACATTATAGTAATTATGACTATGAATAGGAAATGTATGAGTGGAAAATCCACTTGGAGTGATGATAAAAATTTACTGTGAACAGTTAATTTCCACAAGCTGTCAATTAAGGCCTTAATACTGATAGTTTCTTATACTTCTAAAATAAAAAAGATAAGCATTAACCATGGTGTGGTGATAGGATCTAGTTTCTCCATTACTTTCTTGTGGACCATAGCAAGCAAGTTTTTAATGTTTGGTCATGTGGTGCCACAATCAGTAGATAGCTGAAATTTATAGTTAGTGGGTAAAAATATACATTTAAAAAGGAGTTTTGTGTTTTTCATTTCTTTTTACTTTTTTTCTAACCCTGGCCACTGACGTATAGTACTTACTGCAGATGTGTAGATGTGTGTATGTGCACACATGTACATGATGAAAAAATGAAGGTATTTTTTTGTATCTTATCGTGTACCTTTTCAAGAATGCAGTTTAAAATAAAAAAAATTGCAACTTATAAACTTTTCAGTGTTCTTTTCTATGATAAATCACAATGTAGAGATGATGATGTTCAAGCTAATATTTAAAGCCACTCTAGAAATACCACTTCAGATCACATAGGGGCAGCCTATTACAAGAACGTTTATGTGTTAGCCCCTGGCCCAAAACTATTCAATATATAATGAGAACTGGGCAGTCATTGCTCCTCAGTCACCTTTCTGTCTGAGAAGCCATTTATGAGGGCCCGTGCTGGCTGGAACTGACTCTCCATCAAACAGCGGTTAATCCAAAAAAGGGCTGCATGCCAGTTAGTCACCAATAGTCATCCATAGCAGAAGGTTACTCTAGCTTCCATCTCAGCCCCGAACCAGAGGCAGTGCCTTTCAGTGACCTCCTTCCTGAACTTTTTCAAGCCAATCCTGTGCAGGCCCCAGTAGTCAGTATAGTTGAGAGCAAAAGCTTGAAAATAAGACAGATTATGCTTGCATAGCTCTTAAGTCACACCTCAGAAGATGAATTCACTGAAAATGCTAAGTGCTAAATAGCTGGAAGGATAACAGCTAAACCATAGCAAGACAGTGAAAGTTTAATGTCTGTAAGAGGATATGACAATCCATGAGAACTGAGTCAGAGTTAGGTCGAATGCAGGAAGAAGCCAGCTATAAGACTTTTCCTTTTCTAGAAAAAATACATTTGATTATTTAATTGTCTCATAAAGAAACCAGTTGTTTATTCTAGTTTTACACACACTGGACCATAATAATTGGTTACAATCTTAGTGCTCTTTGATGACAGTTATGCTTATTTTCTAGTGTGTTTCAGTTAATCTTTATTGTCTATCAGCTTATTATTATTTGCTGATGCGTTTTACTTTATCTTTTCTTGTAAGAATTGATCTATGCTGTCCTGTTGTAAATAGATACACATCTAATGCCAACAGCCATATATTTATGTAGAATAATACATTCTAACTGATAACATGAACAATGGTTGGTCTGCTCACATCTGAGGTAATGGGCCAACAACAATTAGGTGCATGTAAAACCAACAAATTTTTTGGGCAACGCCCAGACCAAGAAAAATAAATGTCACAAAATAATGGAGATTGGGGCTCAAGCTGGATGGACATTCTTTTTGATCTCTGTCTCTCTGAGCCTAGTGCTACTTTACTTTACCCCTGACCAGATTCAGAATAAACTTCAACTGAATTTGTAAAGTCCTCTCCTGTCTTCAGTTCTTGAGCTTCCAACAAAAGAATCAGGCCTAATAGGAGTTTTCTCATCTGGAGACTTATTTGAGAGGGCAACGAATGTTTGTTGGAGTTATGCAGACCATTTTATTTGTTTTACCTCTGCAGTTTTAAACAATCAAATGTAGTGGAAACTTTCATTATGTCTGCTGGTATTTTATTTCCCAAATGTGTCTCACTCCTATATCCACACTGAGTCATGAATGACAAGAGAATGGCAGGATAATTAGAGAGGGATATGATAATGCAACTTTACATAGGACTTGACAAAGTCTAAAGCACCTGCCAAGACTAAGAAAATAGGTATAGCTAGGGTGCATTTCTCTTCCACAATACACCTGCAGATCTAGTTAAGTAAGCCGTAGGCAGAAGGGTTTAGGTTTTTCCACTAATCAGTCATGAGACATCTGCATTTCATGAGGAAAGATTGCAGCCTGTACACTTGCCTGGCATCCAGGAGTAGCCTTTAATCACAAGTGAATTCTGGTCCAATGACAGCGTGGGCAGTGACAGTGAAAACCTCTACAGCCTTAAGATTACTACCAGCTCGATGTTATTTCCCAGGTAATGGTGCTCTATGACAGCAATGTCATTGTGATTTTCAAGTGAGTGCTGCATAAGGAGGCACTCTGAGACTTGTTTTGAAGGATAATGTACTCAGAAAGTTTTTTTTTCTTTTTTTCACACGAAGAGAATTCATTTACTTCATTTATGCACCACCATGTAGACATGAGAGAAGTCTGACATTCAAGAAAAGAGCCTGTAGTCATGCTATTGACTGAAGAATAATTATGACGTGGCATACTTGTTGCAGTCGTTTACAGTTCTACAGCATAAACCACGACTTTCCCCTGATCCGTTTTTTTACTGAACTAGTCTGCCACCTTTCACACAGCAACATCTCACCCTGTGCATGTACTGTCAGTTTATGAACAAGTTTGTTGACCGTATCTGATGGGTCCCTCTGGACTCAAGTTTTATATTACAGCACACATAAACTCAGGGTTAAGGTTTGTAGTCTGACAGCACTACCTGCTGGTGAACTTTCCACAGAGCTTAGTGTGACAGGATGCAGCATTCTTCTCTAACCAATTGCTTTTCCTGCACACATTTAAAAACTTTCCATCCAGGCAAATAAATCAAAAGGCCGCTGTACCATCAAAACTCTCAAAGTACCCCAAAGCTGAGGCACTAGACATTCAAACAAAGAGCACATTTTATGGATGCAGGTTTAAAATATGCATATATTTACTTTATTTCTTTGGTGATTTAAAACAAGAAAACTGTTTGATCTTTACAAAAACACAAACATCCCAGATATTCACATTTGTAATTTTTTTAAAGTTATAAATATAAAATGTATTATGTGCACATTAAAGGCAAAACACTCACAGACATTCACAGGCAGATGTGACAAAATGACATTTCTCCATTACAAGAGTCACATCACCCTCCACATGTACAAAAGTTTTACCAATGATACAAGACATAAATATTGCAGATTATTGCTGATGTGGACTCCAAAGTTCTTGGTCCATCAATTGGTGTTAAATATGTAAAGAAAGACATGCAAATCAATCATACTGCTGAGCATTTCTCCATTTTCAATGCATCCTATTAAAACATTCTGTGAATGTGGCTTGATTCCTGTTAAACATTACAATAAAAATACATGAAGAGAATTGCTGGGTCAAGGGACAGCATCATACTTTACCTGTCAGTGTAAAATAAGTGAGGAGATCAAGAGCAGCTTGAAAATAAATTACATGCATCTCTGCCAAAACAAGTCTTACGTTCAAGTCTTTCTAAGTATTTCGCAAAATACTGTACATTCACTCACTGACTGATTTTAAGTGACCTCAAAAATATAAAGGTTTCGTGAAGAAAAGCATAAGTCAGAAAACATTGTAGGAAAAGATCTATTAAGCTATGACAGAAAAGCAGCAGCAGACTCTGGTGAGAGATTATAAACAGCATAATAGTGCATGTAAACATGCTGTATCAACAGAGTGTAAGTTATGCGCTTGAAACCACATCTCCCTTCTTCTATTTTTTAAAAGGAAAACATCTATATTCACCTCCAAATAAAGGCTTTGTCAGTATGTACTTAGAGAGGAATCTTCAGTAACATTTTCTAAGATTCACTATTAAGCTATCTCTCTATGAGGCTTTCATTTGGCCTTGTATTCACTAAAAGCAGAAATGATTAACGCTGGTCATTTAGGTCTTTGAAAGCTGCCACCAGAAGTAAATGAAATTACTTTTTCTGGGTTTGGTCTGGAGTTTCAATAACTACTACTAAGAAAGTATTGAAACTGTTTAACAAAATATTTACCAACATGATTTAGGCCTCTGTTTACTAACATAGAAAACTTTAAGATTAAAGCGATTTTTCCTATGAAAGTTAGGTGTTGTGTTTGCAGAGTAAACTGAAATGGGTCCTTTGCAAAATCCTTTCAATGTGTGTTCTGAGAAATCAGAGCTGGAGCTCCTCACAGAGAGTAACTTTAGTCAAAAAAGTGAGGACTTGATTACTTAATGCATATGTCTGCTTGTAGCCCATCCTGAAACAAGAGGATGGATGGAGGATTTCTGTAACACAAGTGCTTCTTTTAACACTTTACTTCCTCTGAATAAGGAACACTTGTGGTAATAAATAGCATAGTTTGTTAACAGTTATGAACATATTATTTGATGAGCTAAGAAAAAAAGACTTCTGCTGTCAGAAAATAACATACACATATAATGATAGTACTTTTTTCTTTTCCATAAGTCAACTGAAAGTTTCTTTAAAAAAAAAAAAAAACAGA
>JAOWBL010000470.1:0-17487 GCA_028564865.1 Zenarchopterus dispar | reverse complement strand
GAAAGAAAGAAAGAAAGAAAGAAAGAAAGAAAGAAAGAAAGAAAGAAAGAAAGAAAGAAAGAAAGAAAGAAAGAGAACATATATTTTCACTGCTGTTGAATCTGTTTCCAACACAGAATGATAATTAGAAATATTTATCTATGGAGAAAATCGTCATTTGCCTAAAGGTGAACTAAACACTGGTATACAGTCTTAACCCTGGAGAACCCACGGGGTCAAGTTTGACCACCCTTTTTTGCTGATACCCAATGTGTAGTTGGGTTCTCCAGGGTTAAATTTTTCTTTCTATACTGCAAATGGAGATAATGCATTTCTTGATGCTGGAAGTCTTTCAGAAGGTCTATTTTGAGTTTTTTTTTTTTTTAAAAAGAGGCAAAAATGTTTTCTTTTTATTCTGTGTTCATTAGTATAATTCTTTAAACACTTTGTACTGCAAACAACATATGTGATGGTACATAAAACTAAACCCTGACCTAATAGCTCACATAACAGAAATATGCACACAAAAATGTACATTCTGTCTATAACTGTCTCTGTAAGAGATTTAAAAAAATTTTTTTAAAAAGTTAAGTTTAAGTTTAAAAAAAAAATTAAAACTTAAAAAAGTTAATGATCTGTTGCCAAAAAATACCATAAACTGGGAACATTTTGGACTGAAACATTTATTATAATTATACAATTAATTTGTTAAGAACCAAATGCAAAACTGAAATCAATTTTTTAGCAGTGCATATATGATATAAGTTGAATAAAAAATAAATAAACCCATCTGTTGCCTTTTGTTCACACATTCTGATAAAATCCGAGCAATGTTGTCTGTGCTGCTTTATTAACATAGATGGAGATTCACGAACATTCATGTCGTCTGTGCTTTTCTAATTGGCAGCTCAGGAGATAATGTATCACACACAGTGTTATACACACACTCACACAGCTTTGCTCTCTTTCACTTTACCCAAAATATCCCTCATCCTGCTTGATCCAGTCTCCCCCACCCCCACTGCCACCCCCAACCAGTCTCCCATATATCCACTCTATCTCCAGAACCTCAGGGCTCATTTGCTGAAGCTCCCGGAGTCCCATAGGACACCGCGTGGATGCGTTTTCCAAAGCCAGCACCCCGCTTCATTACAGAGATTATCTCTAGGACTCATACATTACCTGGACCCAATGGGGAGTTCCTCAGAGACTTTCTCTCTGCAAGTTCCATCCTTTCCTCCTTTGATTTTCTTTCTATTCAAAGACTCAGGCACCTCTCCCTCTGTGCTTCTGTCTATCACACTGAAAAAGCCACAGACTGCTTCTGTGTTCTGTGGACCTGGGAAGTCACAGGAGTCGCGAACTGCATGAGCTCCCTACGGTGTCTTTTGCAACAGCTGTAATAGTTGCTGACATTTTCCACCAGCAAGGCTCAAGTCTATATCAAATGCTGCCACAGTCGCAACACAAGCACACTACAAAAAAGAAACCCATTCAGACCCAGTTCTAAAGGCTTCTCTGAGGGTTATCGGGACAGGGAACAATTACCTGCATGGTCCTTTTCTCTGGTTGAATACATTGACTTGCATGTGGAAGCGAGGTAAAAGCCAGCCTGTGGGCGGTAGACCAGTGAAAACTGTATCGTAAATCCTCTGTCTCTTTTCAGGTGATCAAACCTTGGGCTCCACAATCACAGCGTCTCGGCCTTTCTGTCTTTTATCATTGGGTGTCTACATGTTTAGCTCATTCATGTACAAATACGTCATCTGGACCAAACAAAATACAAAAACATTGTTTTGATTAACCACTGCTCGTTTGCGTCACAGATGGTCCCTTTCATGCTAGAAAGACCTTGTTTTGTCTTTAGAAATGAAAACTCAGGAAAATACCAGACTTTTTACCTTTCGCTAAGCCGCCAACAAAAGTGGAACAAATGTTGCAACGCAGATGGAGTGAGAATGTGGCCATTCACACAGAGCTGTACTGTTCGATTAAGTATAAATGAATATTTAGACTCTTTGTATTAAAGGATATATTTAATAACATCTAGCCTCCTCTTTAATCTGAACCTAATTTGGCTCTATCGCCTGCCACATTCCTACCATATATCCAAGTCGTTGACACAGCTACAGAGAAAATTCTCCCTCACTCATGTCCCTCTCATGTCCCTCGCACTCATGTCCCTTGACATGAATGCGGTGAGTAGAGGTGACTTTGTCTGATTGTACAGTGATTTTATTACTGATTAAAATGCGGTCACATGCAGTCACAACACGAAACGCTCTGGTGTCATTCAGACTCAATACATTCAGATTCAGATGCAAGGATTACGGTTCATCATATTAGGAGGGATAGCAGATTTTAGGCTGTGGCCACTTTAGCGTATTGGACATATTCAGATGTACCAGCTTTGTGCTAGATAGTAGGTTCTGACCTTTGTCTGTAAGGAGTAAAGGTTTGCTTTCCACTAAATTTGTAAATATCTAAGCTTTTTGTAGAAGTGGGGGTTTGTCAAGGCTGAAACACTTGGCTACAAAAAAAAAAGAAAAATTAGAACAAGATCACAGTTTGGATATACATTCTCTCATAAGATATAACAACATCTAGCATATGTGAAATAAGTATAACTTTCAAAACAATGCATTATATGTCTGTGGCAGTTAATGCCCTAACATCAGCACCACAGAAGGGGACAAGCTCGTACTTTGATGGTTATAATGTTCAAATAAGTCCAGCTAACTTCACGATAGACTAGCCTGTTTAGTTACCAGGGGGTGTTATTAGTTTTTGTTTGTTTGTTTGTTTGTTTCTGGTGCTGGGACATAATTTCAACACACATCAAAGTGGAAGAGTGTCACAAGCCCCATTCACATGTGAGGTTTCTGCAATAGAACATTGGGGCATTTCACCTCAGTTCCTCAGTGGGATTTAATAACAAATAAAATGAGTGCTGTGAGAAATGGTGATCTGGAATGTTGCGAAAAAAGGACAATATGATGGCTGTGAACTTGACACAAGAGGATAAAAATCACTCAGCAGATCAAGGGGATAGTGTGAGACAACCTGTTCTTAGAACATCAAACAACTTGAAGAATGGCTACAAAAGGCACAAAACCTGGGAGACAAAAAAGCTTCAAATGATGCAGAAAAAGTTCCAGCAGGTACTTATGTAGCCAGTTACAATCTTCACCTCGACTCGGGGCAATAGTCATTCTGCTGTGACTTATCCTGCGTTGGTTCCAGTAGAGTCTGGAGGAGCATCCATCTGTAGAGATCTGCCTGTTTATGCAAGAGTTTGTTCAGCACTGAATAAAACAGTCAGTAAGACAAGACTGTGGACTGCAAAGACAAGGATGTTGACCACTGTCAGATTGTTTGAGGCTGTATTGTGTTTGTGGAGGCACATACAGGGGATGAAATATTCTGCCTTCTTGGGATCTTTGTGACTGAACAGATGGAGGGAGAAGATCTCCACTCCAAATTATCTCTCATTTCTGTGTGAAAGCAGTTCTGGGTTTTGTGATGTATTTCATTTTCCTTATTTATAGTGCTGACCTATGAATGTTTGTGAGTTGCTTTTTTTTTTTTTAATTTTGCTCTTTGATTTTCCACATTCAGCATTCTAGTCTACCTCACTTCTGTTCTACCTTGAACTCAGTTTTCCTGACAAAACTAACTTATCTTTGCTTTCTCTTTCATTTTGTTGAGCTTGTTCTCTTATCCATTCTGTTTACTTACTCAATATTAACTTTGCTTCCTGTATTTTTTTTTAATTTCTCATTACTTCCCCGCACTTATTGCCTTTGGACTGCTCTGTTCTTTGCAGGATCCTGGTTGTTCTTGGTTAATATTGCTGTTCCTGCTGAAGTTCTGACATTGTTATCAAATCCATCCTAGTTGGCAGTTCTGTTTCTGACAGCCTGCGCTGCTTCTACTTGCTTTTGTCCTTTTGGACTTCCTTCCAGTGCCACATGTTTGTTTATATAAGCTTCCTTGATTTAAATGGGCTTCAGTATCTGCACTGTGGTCCTCCACCACAACATTCACGACACTTCTGTGTGTTTCTGTGAGATCATGTCACCTGTGTAAAGCAGTCTGAAACAAAAACGTGATATATGACTTTGTCATATATCCCCTTTGACATATTTGTCAGTACCGCGAGTTTCATGTGTACTTTACAATGAGTCCTACAACATGTTAAAATAAAAATAAATTAAAAAATGGTGGTAGTTATATTTATTTAGCAACATTTTGCCAGCACAACACATTGACAATGTTCGTTTGATGACATAAGCATGTATTTCACCACACAGGAGCACTCTAATGTCCGTACACTGTTGGTTTAATTAGCTTCACTCTCATCTCGTATGAAGCAGGTGGCATCAGTCTGTTCTCTGTATTAAAAGTGGGGTTATTAATGAGAAAACCTGTTAGGCAAATGTACGGAGCAAGGAAGAGCATCCCTCATGCTCTCAAGATGGTCACTAATGAAGCCATAGAGATAAGTCCTTCAATTAAAAGCTTCAAAGTTATTCTCTGATGCACCTGAGAAACATCTGAGAACATTTGCCTTTCTCCATATATGATCTTTTTTTTTTTCTCAGACGTGGTGCCATCCTGTGACCTTTCATGTGAAATTGTAGTATTAACAATAGCAATATTATCCTTTGAAAAATGTGCAGCTCTCTGGAAGAACTGAGAATTAAATTACAGGATATATAAGTTCAAAAAGAAAATTGCAATATTGCAAACACATGATGGATCCTCTGCTTAAAGTGCTGTAAAGCAGTTTAGCAGGGAATCGTGTACTGAGTTACAAATATTCATGAAAACACAGCTCGTGTTTTCATGCATAAATCATGCAAATCCTATTCTTAAACTCTTTAGATTGGTGAATGAGTTTGTGTCCAGCAGTACGCTGATCTTGGACTTCAGAGAATATAATGAGCAAAATCTCTCCATCTAATGTAATTATTAACAAAGTCTCTCATCTAAATGTGCAATAGTAATGTTAGCCCAAAGTGCCACATGGATTGGTTTTTTAGTATACATGATAAAATTATGAGGTCTCATCATTTCTGTTTTTGAGGAAACAGCTGTCACCCTGAAGACATGAAAAAAAGAGCTTCATCACTTGTGTAGCTGAACCCAGGATCGGACTTTTGTCAATTAATTGTAACTGAATAGCCAGAAAATACAAAAACATATAGATAAGAAGACATAAATATACATCTGTGCAACAGATTTTTTTTTTCATTTTTAAAAAAAATAAATATGTTTTTTGCAATAGTGCTTTAGTTTTTGAAGAAATTTGGCCATTCACTTATCCACAGCTCCCTCAAGTTTCCCCCTCAGAATCTCAGTTAGGTCTGGACCTTGCCTGTGTGCTTCGGGCCATAATCTCGTTGCCTGAACTAATTTCAACCAAGCTGCAGATGTCAGACAGATGGCTTCATGTGTGCTTGATGAATACTTGCTTATACAGAGTTCATGCTTGATCTAATGACTGCAACATACCCAGATCCTGTAACTGCAAAACATCCCCAATTCATCAACCCTCCACCACCATGCCACCACCATATGAGGTGTTGCCTCTGAAATGCTGAGTTTGCTTTTTTCCAAACATGGCGCTGGCTTCCCAGGTCAAATTAATCTACTGGCCTCATCTGGCCACAGGACATTGTTTTAGATGTATAATTTTTATATTTGTTCAATAAATGATGGTATGTTGTTGCGTGTCTGAAGTTGTATTTACCTGTTACTAGACTGGGTGTGTATTTTTAGCAGAGTACAGCAGATGTTCACTGCTGCGACACTTGTTTTTATGCTTTTATTTGGCTTTATTAGACATATTTATTTTACTGTTGATTTGGGGTTTTTTAATTTGCTTTAGCCTGGACAACACCTTGGTCAACTGAGGTTCATTTAAATGTGCTACACAAATAAACCTGACTTGATTTCTAAACCTTTTGACCAACATTGTATACCCTTTATTTATAGGGGCATGTCTGTGTATTTCTGATTCTTGCTGTTTAGCTTTAAAGGATTAAAAAAAAAAAAAATCCCTAATATATATTCAGAGGTTAATTTTTTTTTCTCCACCCACTTCATGCATACATACAAGGTTCTGTCTGTGATTTGTTGTCTTTGCTGCATCGGAGGGCATGAATACATGAGCACTGACAAAATGATACCAGCTTGGTCAAGACAGGGTTTTGCGACGATACCAGTCCTAGCATCAAAGAGGAAAGTGGGGTGTAAGTCCCCACAGAGAGTGATGTTTAATGCTGTGGGGGGGGATTTTGTTTATTGTGGGAAAAGTAACCATCTTTTTTTATTTCCATCTCCCCCTCTTCCATTCCCTGAGCTGGTAGCATATTTCATTTACTCTGAGTCTGCTTTACCCAGCATCTCTGAAGCTCAATTATGTCTTCTCTGTCCTTTCATCTCACCCTCTCATTTCCCTTTCTTTATGTCTGGCAGTGTCCAGCCTCAGTAGCAACCTGTGATCCCCACAGACTGGATGTTTGGCACCTCTGATTCAGACGGTATGTCTGCAAATAGAGTGGTGTGCTTTTTCTGCTCCACTCACTCCCTCCAAATGGTCCCATAGTGTCTAGCTTCAGTCCAGCACACCTGAAAAAAAAAGGTTGAGGCTGGTGAAGCTGGATGCGACAGCCCACACTGAGAAACTATTAACATGCCAGCAGGTTGGATTTGATTGTGTAGTTTTGTGTGTTTATGCGTCACCATCACTGAGGACTTGAAATGACTTAGGGCAAATGTGTGTTTCATGTGTGTCAGCAGTGTAACAGTGCTGTGTGTGTTTCAGTGTGGTCAGAGAGAGTCAGCGGCTAGTGATGTATTGTTTTAATATACTGGATCTGTCCATTATGCTATTAAACCCGCCTTTAAACTCACCAGCTTGAATGCGGGCCAAGACATACAGCTCTTCTGCAGGAGTGTCAGTAACATCTGCTTATAGCAAAACTGTTTATCAAAACACAAAGCTAAATGGTTTAGATGTTATGCACAAGGAAGTTCAGGACCCAGTAGCAGAGTATAATCACCAAGGTGTTTTAATTGCCACAGTCCAAAAACAAAGGATAGATATTCCACGATATGATCATTTCCAAAAACTCAATCGATCGAAGACTAAACAAAAAAATTACCATTCACAAGGGAAAACTGAAACTGTAGAGTTCCTAAATAACAAAATATCGCTAGGCTCTCTGGCACGAGGAACAATACGGTGCTAGCCTTTCTATAAGGTATAGGCACGTACTCCTCAGAGGCGAAGAAACAATAATCCCACACCAGAGCACAGGTGAGGGCGGCTTCTGAAGCCGATGATCAGCGTACAACTGATTGCAGGTGTGGTGGGGCCCAGAGTTCATCGAGCCTGCCCCGCCACCTGCTGGCTGTCGGGGGAAAAGGGGTTAGGACACAAACCCAGATCACAACATTAGACCGTTTAAAAACAAAGAGGAATTGAGCTGAATTGGGAGGGAATAAATGCACATCTGCTGAATGCCATAGTTTGCCATTTTTTAAACAAACACTAACCAGACTTTCCAAAAGTGATTCTAACATACAGTAGTGGTTTAAAGCCAAATTTCAGATGGATTTTCAAAACATTCATCAATCTGAATGGCCTATTCACTCAAATAGCCTTTTGTTGTAAGTTGACCAAAAAGCCAACTACATCTACCAGAGTGATGGACGTGATGGGTTCAGAGCATAAAAACAACTGAGTTTCTCTGTTTCAACATGAACCCCTGTTCAAGGGATGATAACAACCATGGTCTATGGGTAGGAAGAAATACAAATAAGGCAGTAGAAAGTAGAATTCTCTGTAGCTAGTGTTTTCTTGCGATGTGCAGAAAATTTGCATCAACTCCACTCAACAATTTGTATTAATTGCAATCCAGTTCAATACAATGGACAAAAAAAAGGCTCCAATCTGAACATAGCCAAAGCAAAGACAGCAACTAAAACAAATGATAAGAGAATGTCCAGATTTTTTATATTTGTTTTGTTTTAACATTAAATCATGTAAATATATTTTAAGAAAGTGAGATAACAATACTGCTTGACCTTTTCTGTCATCAATAGAAGCACATACATGCTTGTTAAATTTCTTTTGTATGTGTATATACTGTATGAATCCTGCAAATAAGACACAATTGAATCGGTGAATTCAAGAAGGACCCAAGTCCAAAATAAGGTCTCTGGACTTGGGCCCTTCTTGAATTCACCAATTCAATTACATCAAGAAATATGTCAACCTTTTTCCTGGAACACACACACACACACACACACACACACATATATATATATATATATATATAGATATATATATATATATATATCTTTGTGTGTTTTTTACAAAACATAAACAGCTGCAGGTAACAGACAATAAAGATTAACACCTTCTAACATCTAAAAAGATATATATATTTTATTCATGCTGACTTTTTTACTAGTTTCCCTGACTGTCCGCATTAGTCCACATGAGAGAAGATCTAAGTTGATGCAAACGTTTACACTCTCATCTCAGATGCCGTCTTTTTTCACTTGAAGAAATAAGCTGAACAAACAGCAGCAAATTTTGAGTCTAGTCCCCTCTGGATAAGTAAGAGTGAACCCTTGTGATAGCTGTCAGGCTTCAGATAAATGGTAAACACAGGAACTATTTTGACCTATTTCAGACACAAGAGGGAGGTATATGAGATGTGGGTAATAAAAAACAGAAACCACAAAAAAAAGAAAGACATTACTCTACTTTTGACAGTGTTTCATGGGGATTGTGACTTTTGTCCTAATTTATAATATATTTCCAAAGAGGTAAAGGTTAGCAAAAGTATAAATTACCTACCTTAGATCATAGAAAAAGTGCCTTAACTGCAACCTGATGTGATTCAAATCCAGTCATCTGGTCCTCCAAATCAGTTTCATCTAATGTCATAAAAGTAAGGAAATACCATCTGAGTCGGGCACCACAGGAATTTGTCATTGTCAGCCACCTGTGTGTGTGGAACCACCTCCAGACGCCTGTCAAATCAGATATATGTAACTGAGGTTTAATCATTTGCATCCAGATTGAAATCAATAAATAGTTTAGGAAAATGTTGAGATCTATTCACTTTCAGCCAAAATAAGTAATTCACATAAAGTCCAGGTCAGAATTATTGTCAGCACTGAATTATTTGTAGAGAAGTTTAGCGTAATGCAAAATTAATTAAATGAGAATAAGAAAAAAAAGAGCACACAATTAATAGTTCACATATGTTAACAGTTGCTTGTGTTGTAAGGAACATTTCCAAGTTAAACCAACCCTAAATCTATTAGATTGTAATAACTATAAACCTTTATTTGGGATTAAAATGACATGACTCAAAGTAGAGTTAAGTTAGAATGGAAATACGTTTGCAGCATAAGAGCAATTATTGTGACACCACAGAACAACCAACCAGAATACATTACTATTAAAGCCTCTGTTTCAACTCAAAACAGTCATTCCTCTTAACGGATTGTGTAGATCCGGCACCTACATCCATGTGTGTAAAAAAAGGATAGTTTGTACTACACCTTTCAACTACCGATGTCAGACAAACTCTAATGCCGAGTTCACACTAAGATTTCAACCGTCTCTGAAGAAAAATGTACAATTGTGAGAAAATTTGGTCAAAACGTTGGTCAGCAGATCAAAAATGTTGATCATACATCTCACAGAGAGACAGCAGGAGAGATGTAACAGTGTATGACTGATATCTAACAGCACCAGAGCTACTTCTACATCAACTGACTTGCCAGCTAAAATGCATCTTGAATTGACGTGTCAATGTGGCCCAGCACAATTCCTTACAAAAAGTACCACACTTCCACGTAGCAAAACTGCCATTCAAAGTTGGTTTCTTCACCTGAATTATAAACAGGAACACATTCTACTTCACTGATTATTTTAAAGCATTTTCAGCACACATCAAAGCTATAGCAGAACAGTTTATTTTTACTTTTTTGCTTGTGTACCACTCCCCATGTTGATGGTGCAGCTTACATGCCACTGTATCAGGTCTTAGTCATGACACAAGGGGCATCAACATAGTCTCAGTCTGTACACACCACTTTTGACGTCTTACCCAAGATTAAGTACACCCAAGTCATACAGTGTGGTTTTAATGATCATATAAGAAGTGTGGAAGCTCAGGACCTCTTCATGTTTTGTGTCTATTGACACAGTCAGTAGTTGACCTATATGGTCTTATGAAAAGACAGCAGTGACTGAACAGAAATGCTTCTACAAATACTTGTTTTTGTACGGTTTTTGTACATATGCAAAGTTTAAATTACTATCTCATAAAGACATTAGTTGTTATACCTCTGGAATTTTCCCTTAAGTAGCAGTGTTCATCTAACCTGGTTTAAGCAATAATTATGGTTTCACATCATAAAACTGAACTGATCATACCAGTTTTAAGAATTTTTGAGAGGGAAACTCAGAGCACCAGATACTGAGACAGAAAAAAAAAGTCACAATTCCTAACAATAAGAAATCCAGTTTGTTATGCTATTGGAACATTTTACAAGTGTAAATCTGTCAAGGATGTCACTCAGTCAGGATCCTATGCAGACAAGAAACCCAACCTGGGAATTTGTAAAAAGCATCATGCAGACACCTGAAAGCTTCAGGCTGTCCAGAAGCAATTTGGAGAATTTATTTCAACAAATATAGCAAGCTGAACACTAAAATAAGAATTTTAGTGAAAAGACCTAAAAGGACACTGCCATTGAAATAAAGGCTACACAAGACAAGGAAAGTGTTTATAAAACTGTGATAAATAAGTTACAGTCTTTGTGGGATGATACTCTATGGTGAGAGGAAATGAAACCACAGTTTAGTGTATCAGTGTTTTTACAGACGACTGTATGACTGTATCAGAGAAATAATGACAACAGCACATTAACATGACATTTTTGAGTGTATTTCAGATCTTTTTCTCTTGCTCTCTTTTTCACGAACACACACACAGAAAAACACACACACGTACACAGAATGGCAGAGAAGGGAACTATTGTAAATAGGACTTACATGACCACCAACAATCGTGCTCTTAAAAATCTCCCCTTCCTCAGTTTCTTTATTAGCTTCTGTTAATGACTTTGGAATTTTGATTAAAATATATGCTTAACACGTGCACATGAATTTTTCTTATATCTATTCATTTTCCATATTTTTGGTGTCATAAAAAGTCTAAATAGTGCTTGAAAATAATGTCTATACTACACTGCTGCCCATAAAGTTGGGAAAAGCTTTTTTTCCCCTCTTTTTACCTCTTCTCATAAAATGATTGTTACAAAAAAGAGGGATGCTTCTAAAATCAAAATTGTTCCACCGTTATACGCAACAGCATATTCATATACCAACTGACTGAACAAGTCACTTAGTATTTGATTTTATTTTCAAAGATTAAAGAATAAATGGTGTTTTAAAACTTATATTTTCAGAAAATGACTTAAGAAAATTCTAATATGTTTCTTTTTTTTTTTTCTTCAAATAAACAGAATTTAATGGTTTTTCCTTAATCAACATCTTTTGTGCCCGGCATCTATGAAATTTGGGTCATTTTTGGGAAATGTTGTTGAATTACAATTAGATAAACAGTACCAATCACAAATAATAGCTTCAGTTTGTGAATGTGGATAAAAAGAAAATAAATGAACATAATATTTAGTTTCAAAATAATTGTAAAAAACAGAATTGAACCCACTTGTTCTGCAGAAGTGAGGAGAGGACTGTTTCATTGGTTGAAGACTCCCTCTTGTCTCAGTCTGTGATGACACTGTTTCTGTCTGGTGTTTTTACAGTTATAAAATATGCACATCTTCATAACTGTGTACTCTGGAATCACATCTGCAGCATACACATCAGCTCAATTCAGCCTAAACTATATCCATATGCATGCTCACCTACTCACACACTAACTCAAAAGTGAATATGTACACAAACATACACTGTAAAAGGAATCCTATTTTTACCTAAGCAAAAAAAAAAAAAAAAAAACAGGTGTAGTTGCCAGAATATTTCTGTAAAAAGTACAGTCAGAATGTAAACAACTCTACAGAACAATTTGTAAGTTTTAGACTTTAAAACTGATGTAATTACAGGTCATTTTATAATATTCTTGACATTTTTGTTGTACTTTAACAGAATTATTCTTTAGAGAATACATTGTAAAATTGTAAAAATAGCTAAACTTTTCTAACAAACTGGCACAATCAACCTGTTATTGTCAAGTCCTGCAAAACTTGCATAATTTATTGCTTATTGTTCAGCAACTCTCAGTTAAACTCACTGAAAAATACTGAACAACCTTTTACTGTCAAAAACTCACAAAACTGTCATTCAACTAAGCATTTCTATAAACTTTAATTAAACTGTCATTAACACTACTAAAAAGTGTAACCAAGCTTAAGCCAATACTACATCGAGATATTGTGGGAATATCATTCATGTGTTTTTTATCAATTAAGTTAGTCTGTTAGTTGCAATTTACTATGTAGATGTTAGTTAAAAACATTAATTCTGTGATCACTGAATGTATGAGAAAGGTGAACACTCGTAAAATGATTTGGGTAGAGGAAAAGTCTGGGAAAGAATGTGTGTTTTTAGCAGTTAAAGGGGGATGGCAACCCCAGCCTTCTCTTGGCCCTCATAAAGGGGGGAGGGGGGCTTGAGATCTTGATAAGATCACAGTTTGTGTTTTTTACTTGGAGTTGAGGGAGGTAGAGAGAGAAGGAGCAGACACCCAACTCTCTGGGGATCTCTAATGAATTGTTCTGTCATGATTCTACACATGCTCTGTTTTGTCTTGTCCTCCCCTCCCGTTCTGTGTTGCTGCTGTTCCCTCCTACCTGGGCGCGGCTGCTGATTTCTCACACCTGTTCTCATCTGCTCACCTGTATAAGAGGGACAGCTTCTTAGCAACTCCTCGCCAGTTGGTCTTACTACGATACCTGTTAGTTTTACTCTTGGCTCGTTTTTACCTTGTTTTGCTACATGATTTTGACCTCTGCTGTTCTCATGTCCAGACCCTACCTGTTTGCTTGGCCACCAATCTACTTACCTGTCTTGCCATCTGGAGTTCCGTCTGTCTGTCTGCCTACCTGAATAATCATCTGGAACTCAGCATCTCTGCTTGGATTACCGTCTGCTAGCACTGTCATCAGATCTATTGGACACTCAAACACAGTGAACTCTATTCTAAATTATCTGCTCTTGGGTCCTTTTCCTGTACCATTACATGTTCATGTATGTTTTTGATTAAATAAATTCTTAGAACGACAGAATAAGATTTTGGATCCTTCCTAATCAGCTAACTCGGGTGGGATTTTGGAATCCTGACAATATACACCCTAGAATAAGAAAATGGAACGGAAAAATAATGACATAACACTAGCTTGCCTTTTTCAGAAGAAATTTTTATATTTAAAGCAGTGATCAACAACAATTTCTCAGACATTTTTTACAATCTTTACTTCACAAAAACAGTTTGTTTTTTTTTTGTTTTGTTTTGGTTTTTTTATTTGTAAACCTACACACAATCTTGTGGATGTGAAAATTAGATTTTACTCAGTCCAAAGAAGCAGGTAAGAGCAGGCCAGACGTTAAGTTACTTTGTTTTAAATAGGGTAACATTTTTTGATTTCAGTCATTTCACTAAATTAACAGACAAAGTCATTTGAATTTTTCTTTTTGAGAATTTTAGTTTTATTAAAAGATGGGCAATAAAAGTGTACTTTGAAAAGTTACATGCAGGTAGTGCCTAATCACCTTCTAAATGATCTTAAAATTCATAATAAATCCAATTTTTTCATAATCAGTGAGAGTAGACAAATGTTGATGGTTAACAGTAATTTTAGCCACTAAAATCATATAACTGTTTTTAACAGCTGTGTTGGGAGAAATACTCTGGGAGTTTGCAATTTTAAAGAAAGATACTCAAAACTACAACTGTAAAGGAGTGATAGACCATCTCTAGCATGGTGAAATATACGCAATTGCACTTTTATTTTCTTTTTTTTTTTTTTAGCTTGTCTTTGAGCTGGTTAGTTAACTGCCAGACATCATCTGGATTCTGAACTTTGTCACCAGTTAATACAGGCAGCAACCTCAAGAAATTCCAGTTCTGAATGGCTTGACCTGAAAGCATGGGTACCTCAGAGTTGACAGCACAAGACTTTGTTTGAGCATCTGCGCCTTTGTACTCAAACTGTTTGATGCATCAGTTCAAATGTTAATATGTCAACCTTTTTTTTTTTTGATGAAATGCTTCAAGTACAGTGCAACATCATATGACAAAACACACTCAAATATATCATGGCCTAAACAAGGTGGGAGGCCAGGCTGGCAAACATGAAACCATTTCAGAGAATTGAAATCAGAATTGACCTTTATACCTTTGATGTCTTGTTTGAGTCCAGTTTGGCAGTAGAGGGAGGGGGGAGGGCCAAGATGGCCGCCGCCAACCACCGACACTCAACACAGCGACGGCAACAAACAAGAGGGTACAGCCCACACCCAGAGGGCGACACTGGGCCGGGCAGACGGCAACTGCCCACACCAGGATGTAGCAACAACCCAACCCTGCCCAAACTCTCGCTGATGTTGAGATGGCTTTATTTAGGATGGAAAAGGGAGTCATGTCAGAGGACTGCAAGGCCCACCCCCACCAGGAAATCCTGGGTAAAACCCCAGGGGACCAGGCAGCCGGCATGTCCCCAGCCAGGGACACCCCCACAGCAGGGCCCTGCAGACCAGGCAGGGCCCAGACCCATCCCCAGGCACAAACCTGGCACTCCAAGTGACCCTGAGGAAGACCACCAGGCAGAGGAGCATGCTGGATCCCCAACCGCCAGACACCACCCCAGTGGAGGAGAGCACCCCACACCTGCCTCGATGCCACCCTCAGGCACCTTCTTCTTTAAGTATGGGTTAGCTAAAGAAATATGTAAAATAAACAAGTTTTTCCAGCAAGATGGATATATGTTGTTCTTTGATTTCCAGCTCCTGAAGATAGTTCTCTCAGAGATAGAGGGCTATGAGAAGTTTATTCTTGATTGTGTCCAGACTGAGTTCTGATAAATCGCCTAATAAGCAAAGTAATGGGGATAATATGAATGAAGAATGAGGCAGCCCAAGGAATTGAATAAAGCTTCAGTGACTTGTTCCCAAAAATGTTTAATGGGTGTGCAATTCCAGGTAGCGTGAATATATGTGAATATATAGCGTGAATATATGTGTTTTGTGAACATTATGGACAGATTTCTGATGCAAAACCCATTTTAGACATGTTTTTGTCTTGTGTAATGATATCCATAGAGAGTTTTATACTGAATGGTTTGTACGTTAACATTTTTAGTCATGAAATAAATATTTTTACAAATTTGAGTCCAGAATTCGAAATCAGAAGAAAAAGAGATCATTTTCCCATTTTATTAATGGGAGAGAAACTGTTTCATCTTAACAAACTACTATTTTGTATATATTTTGGACGGGATTTTCTTTTTTGAAGATGTATTTATTAAACTTGTTGCTGCTGATGGAAGATCTAGGTTTGTTGATCAAATGGAGATTTTAGTTTCAATTGATGATTTCATTCATAGATATTCCAGAAACTGACTGTTCCTGATGCCTTTCTCCTGGACCGGATAGGAAAATGATGCCATATAATTGGAATGAAAGATGTGTTTAAGATGAGTGATACTCTCACAAGCCCACGTCCAGAAGCTGATTGTTTTTTTGTTTTTTTGCTGCTTATAAAGTCAGGCTTATTCAAAATAAGAGTGAAATTAGAAATAGCGAAAGGTGAATTTATTATTTCATAAAATTTCTACCAGACATTCGGATTAGAGGCTGTTGTGGTTCCTTTAAAACATGGGTGACGCTTGTTGGATTAGCTAAGAAATGGGATATCTGCAGGCTAGAGTTCTTTGCATAGTTCCTCTTCCATATCAAACCAGGTGATGTCTGACTGGCTAGTATGAGTCCATTTGTATATATACTGAAGTTGGTTTGCGAGAAAGTAATAGCTAAAATTCTGAGCTTCTAAGCCTCCCTGAGATTTGAGTTTCTGTAAAGTAGTTAGTTTAATCCTTGGTGTTTTATTTTTCCAGTAGAATTTTGTAATGATTGAATCTGAAGACGTGAACCAGGTGCAGGAAGGCTGGGTTGGGATCATTGAGAATAGATAGTTTATTTTAGGGAGAATTACCATTTTAATTATTGATATTCTGCCATTGATAGACAGAGGTAAATTTACCCACCACTGGAGATCATCTCCTACTCTTTTTAATAGTGGAGAAAAATTGAGTCCAAAAAGCTCTGACAACCTGGAGGAAACATTAATGGCTAAATATGTGATGTGATTTGTGCATAAGGAGATGGTTGATGTGTGGGCTGCCTTGTCCCATTTAGTTTTGTGCAATGGGATAATGGATGACTTATTCCAACTTATTGAATAATTGGCAATTTTCAAGCGCAAATTTATTAGTTTTACTTCTTGTCAGGATGGTTGAGGTTTTTGTAAAAATAGTGAAATGTCATCAGCATATAAGCTGATCTTATGGTGTGCTTGAGATGTTTGGATTCCTGTGACATTGCTAAGAGTTCAGTAAATATAATGAATAGAGAAGGGGAAAGTGAGCACCCTTGCCTGGTTCCCCTGTGTAATGTAAAGCTCTGTGGTGTAACTCCATTAGTGGTTACCATGGTTGAAGGTGCATTGTATAGGATCTTAATCCAATAAATAAATGACTCCTCAAAGCCAATTTTTTGTAATGTAGTGAAGAGAAAATTCCAGCTGACTGTTAAAAGCTTTTTCTGCATCTAAAGTGGCTATGATATATATGCTGCATGTGTTACATGAGGCATTTCTCCCTTTAATAAAACCAGTTTGGTCTGGATAGATTATGTAAGGGGTTACTTTTTCAATCCTGCGACCCGAAGTTTTGCTAATGATTTTTAAATGTACATTAATAAGAGAGACTGGATGATAATTTGATGGAAGCGTTAGGTTAGGGTAGACTGATGAATAGTGGGGATAAGATATGTTTGTAGAATTCAGCAGGGAAGTCATCCGGTCCAGGAGATTTGTTATTTGGCATGCCACCAAGTGCAGCTACCAGTTAATTTTCTGTTAAAGGTGCATCCAGTTTGTCAATTTGTTCTTTCTTAAGTTGGGGGAACTCAATACTATTAAAAAAAAAAAAAAGAAAAGAAAAAGAGAGTTGATGGCTTCCTGTCCTGGGTCAGTTTTGCACAGAATTCTCTGAATCTTTGGCTGATTTCTTGGAGTTGTTCAGCATCCCGACTGAGTCCTTAATAGTGGGAATCATTGCTTTTCCTTTGTTTCATTTGGTTTGATTAGCCAAATATCTACCTGATTTATTGTCATGGTGAAATTTTTCTTGTCGGAGTCTCTGAATTAAAAATTGTGTTTTATTGTT
>JAOWBL010000469.1:0-17490 GCA_028564865.1 Zenarchopterus dispar | reverse complement strand
CTGGGCGGAGGTGTAGCCTGTGTGTGTGTGTGCGCGATCCTTTGGAGTTTGTGTATACACAACATCGAGAAGATAGTCCCTAGCAGGGGGTGTCATGGCGGACCGCTTTGGGTTGCCAAGTCTGTCATATCACCAAGGCTGCGAGAGTCAGATAAAACTCTCGCTATCCGTCTTTCTTTTCATTAGTCTTTCATTCACTCCCCCCCCTCCCCTCCTCGTTCGTTTCTTTCCCAGCTTCTTCTTCTTCTTCTGTTTCTTTGTTCGCCAGGGTCTCACCTTCATTTCCGCAGCGATTTCTCCTTCTTTACCTCTAAACGTCCAGCGGAGCCACACCTTCCCTGGTTTTCTGCCCGCCGCCGTTTTCCTTTCGGCTAATCGCTCTCGCTGATTACAGAACATACATATGGAGATGATTGCTTTTCAGACTGACAAAGGAAACGTAACAAAGCCGGCCCTCTTTCTCATCCTGCTTCCATTACCCGCCTGGAGAGGAGATGGCCAGCACTCAGAGGGGAGTCTTTAATCAAAGTAGATAGAGCTATCTCAAATTGGTCATGCTTACGCAGGATAGGAAGATGGTTGTTACTGGCGTTCCTCAGCAGCAGGAATCCGGATGGATTTTGATATTTTCCAACACATGACTACAGAAGAGACACTGAGGGAGATTGTTCAAGTCCACCTTTGTTTCACTTTCCCATCGCCGTATAAGACGAATTCCTCCAAGGCCAACACAGTTTCCCAACCACTGCCAGGTCCTTCAGAGTTCACTGATAAGATGAAAGAGTCATGTGATGTGGATGAGAGAGGACCTTTTCTATTGAAAGCAGGGAGTTTTCCGGGCATACTGGCTTCCTTTGTGAGATGTTTGAGGCACTCTGCATCAGGTACTGAGCCCGAGGAAAGATATGCCTAAGTTGCCTGCACGAGTGGAGGGTTCTCATCTTTTCCTGAGAGACGTTTAAAGATAACGAGACAGAAAGAGGATGAGGCAGAGAGAGGGCAAAAAAGCAGAACCCTCTTGATTCTTGAGCAGATCAGCTTTCTCTGTCTTTAGTGCTCCGTCAGAGGTTTTTAACTAATGGAAATGTATCAGAGAGTTTACTGGAATACATGCAAACTCCTCCAAATTAAAAAGAGATATGTCAATTTCCTTCAAGAAGGACATAGCCTTCAGCATACTTTGTGTGCCTTCCAACCTGATTTACAGTTGCTTTCAAAAATAAATCTTTAAGATGAGTTATTTAGACATTTGGCTATGTTTAAGACGAAAGAAAAAAACAGAGAATTAGTGGGTGATCTTCTGGCAGATTTAAATGATTGGGTAGGAGAGGACATCCCCTTGTAGTTGTACCATCACTGGGTCTTCAAATACATCAAAAGGAAAAACAGTAACCATCCCAGCACTTTCCATGTTCATCTTATCGTTCTCGTTTCTCTTTTCTTCTTCTTCTTAGCTGTCCACTTTAGCGGTTGACAAACAGCAAAAGAGTGGCGTTTGCTAAGTTAGTTGATCCTACCGGGTCCGTCACAGTTACGAAGCCACGACTGAAACAGAAAGGACCAAGGAGAACGTTTTATCCATCACTGCTCTAGCCTCCTTGCTCTTACCTCGAACGCCAGCTAATGGAAACCCATCTACAGTGCTCTTTGTAGATATTAATTGCTTGCACTGAGTAAACGTTCAGAAATAATTATTTTGATGTAACGCTAGTGAATCCGAATTTCATCCATCCGGTCTTTCTCAGCTATTATCAAGCAAGAAATGAGATTATGAATATGATATTGTACTTTTGCCATGATGCTTCATATCGGAATATAAATTATTTACCTGGTTCGGAATTAAAACTTAACATTTCTGCCTGGTTTGAGAGCAAATTAATGATTAGTATCCAACTAAAAGCAACACATATGAATGAACCAAGCTCTATCGTTCCCATTAATGTTGGTGATAAAGAAAGAAAAAAAAGATGTATTAGTTGAGTTGAAGGGTAAATCAGCACTAACAGGACAGTTTCCTCTGTTTATTCTGCTGTTTGTGTATAAAAGCCTGGCCTTTTTTTTTTTAATGCTGATTTTCAGATTATATATTTTAAAAAAAAAGCATGTGAGAGCAGCCCAGGAACTGACATCCACCACCCTTTTACTCCCTCATCATCTTATTCACTCACACATGCATAACACCACCCCGCCCCCACTCCCCATCTTTTATTCCCTTCCTCCTCCTTACATCTTTCGCCATGCACACTCTAAGATCTGGGTCAACCATATCAGACACCAAAATACGCCGGCTCCCTCTCCTCTTTGGTGCAGCTCAGTTGTGTGTCTGGTGAATGTGTGTGTATGTGCATGTGCATGTGTGAATGTGCATGTGTGTGCATGTGTGTGTGTGTATGTGCGTGTGTGTGCAGAAGAAGAAGAAGAAGAAGCAGAGGTTCTACATGGTGTTGTTTTATCAAAAAGTACACTCGGGGGGAAGTATGATTAGGAAATGCAGTTATATCAAAGGGATCTGTGTGTGTATGTGCATGCATGAAGTGTGATTTTGTGTGTCAGAGAAAGTGGGCCACAAAGTAAAGCTAGCTGGGACTGAGTGTAAGTTTCTCTCTGATTAAAGAGTGTTTTGGTCTGCATGTCTGAATGTGTGCTGTAAATGAGTATTTAGACAGACAAAGGAATGTGTTATTATCTCGTGAATTGAGCCTTGTTTTCGTTGTCTTTCGTTCTCACACACCTGTGAACTTCACTGTTTCACACAAACTCACACATTTTCCATTTCAGCCAGTGAAGTTTTACACAACGTCTGTTGAGGGTTCAGCTGTGGTCAGGTAACAGTGACTTAAGTCTATAAATCCTCATGGGGTCTTTTGTTTTTCCTGTTTTATTTTATCTTGGATCAGCGTCTACCTGTCTGAGTTGCTTCTGGTCTTTGTTCTGTTTTCCCGCCCTTACACACCTGCATGTTGTTAGTCATTAGTCTGTAATCGTCTGCTACATTCATTCACTCAGGTTTAGTCATCCTTTGTCAGGTTATCTTTGTTACTCGTGGTTAGGTTTCCAGCTTTATTTTCCTTGTGTGTTCTGTCAGATTTTATTCTCTGCTTTTCCTGTTTTTTGTCTTCCTTACAGTGTTGCCAGATGAACAATAATTATCATATTTGTATGATAATTTCAACCTCAATACGATGTACGATCAATAGTTGGAAGTATGCGGTAATTTCACAATCCCTCTTAAAAAGCAAGTATTTCTTCATGACTATTATTCACTATTAATCTTGTTTTGGAATCAGCGAAAACATTTTCGGCTGCGGTGTGAAGGTTAAGCCTTGGTCACAAAGGTTCTTACAAACAGTGGGGTCGTACGA
The DNA here is from genome assembly GCA_028564865.1 of Zenarchopterus dispar. Taxonomy (NCBI): domain Eukaryota; kingdom Metazoa; phylum Chordata; class Actinopteri; order Beloniformes; family Zenarchopteridae; genus Zenarchopterus; species Zenarchopterus dispar. The sequence goes on along the minus strand of JAOWBL010000469.1, from coordinate 14,128 downwards.
ATCTCTCAGTTCGTGTGAAATCTTGAGTTCGTAGACATTCATGGAGGGGAAATAGTTTCCTACAGCCTTTCTAGGAAGTTGCTACGGCTTCTGTTCAATTCTCAAGAGCAACTTAAGGCCTTCTTGAGAAAATTAGGTGATTCTTTTTTTTTTTCCTGCTGCACACTGGCTGTTCACTTCTTATGTTCTTCGTAAGGGTGCCTTGGCACCTACCTACAGTAAACTTACGGACATCTCACAAAAATTGTTGTCGGAAGGTAACGGTACGGCATTCCTATGTGCAACTCACAGCAATCTCAAGTCATTAGTAGGAAGATCCTACAGCTTTTGACACATTTTATCTGGGTATAAAGTGGCAGCTGTCCAATATATCCAAACATCTGAGTCTTGATTGTCTCATCTGCTGGAATATTTGTGGAAACATTTGTAATTTTCAAGATGGCAGTAATGCTGAGAAGAAGATCTAGTGGATGAAGATCTAGTGGATGACATGTCTAAACCTGTGAAAGTGTCAAAACAGAATTGGGCAAAATCCAGAAAGGCGTTCATAGGAACGCTGTCAGGACCCCCCAAGAACAACTTAATGTGTTCTTGTGCCATACTCACAGGAACAGCTGTTCCCAAGGTATTAGTCCATCGGCCCTCCGAGTTCATAGAAAATCTTGGACATGACCATTGACCAGGCCATGAACTTAGGAAAGGGCAACGAATGCTGGATTCTTATAAGGCTGTCTTAAGGAGGCTGTAGGAAATGGTCTAAAAATAGTTTGTAGTGTTCATAGTCATTGCTATGGGTCATTGTGACTGTAGCTTTTGTAAACAGCTCAAATAAACATAACCTGAAATTTGTTCTTGTGATGAAACTAATTGCAATATTTCATTAATGTCTGGAAAAGTTCAGAGAGTTCATGTTTGAGAAAAAAAAACTGCATTAGAATTAGTAGTCGAACATCAAAGATAAAACTGAGACACTTATGACAAAAAAAACAACAAAACAACTGATATCTGAGGTTTTATCTTGATAACTGAATGTCCCTATGTTTAATGTTGTTGGGGTAAATTTTATCTTTGGTGGTAAGTTACTGCCCTGACGTACATATATTTCACACCCTCGTCCCCACCCTGCTGACACCACCCGTGTTTCCACACTTAAAGACCTACAACATATGTGGGTTTTCTCACAGTGGCAGGAGCCCCACCAGCTTGTGAGAAGAGCCTGACCTGTCAGAGTGGATTTAACCCACTGTCACTGAGGGAAAGCGGGACACTCGTGCAAGATGTTGTGTGTGTTAGGGTGTGTATTTGTGTGTGTGTTTGTCCACTATGGTTTTTTTGTTTTGTTTTGTTTTTGGGGGGGGCAGGGGGTATGTTTTATGAGCATTTGGATGCCTCCCTTTTTCATATACTGACAAGGTCAACAGCTTGTTTTTCGGGTGAATTCGGTGTCATTTGCGATACGTGGGTGAGCGTTAGTGTGCATATGGGCGTCTGGAAGGAGGGGGCGAGCCGACAGATGGGGGCGGGCAAGTTGTGTCTGGTCAATATCATCACGGGCCAGTGAGCCCAAATATTAACCGGGGCCCTGAACCGTGTTTTGTTTTGGAGGGCTGACAAACAGCAAGAGCAGAAGGACAACAAAACCGAGAGTGAATTATTGGGAAAAAAAATAAGACAGATGGTGTTTTTGTGAAACCGGATGATTCAGTTTTTGAAGGATGAACAGTGGAAAGTGAGGATCAGATGAAGAGAGAGAGGGAAACAGGTGAGGACACGATGTACCAGTGGCCTTCTGTATGTTTGGACTCCTGCCGGCAACTTACCATGGAAACGATTGTCGAGGTGCCCCTCACCTGAGCAGAAGACCCCAGGGAACAAGGACTGTTAGGGGTGGAGGTGTGGAAGGATGGAAAAAAGAAAAAAATAAGAGGAGCAGGCTGTGGAGAAGAAATGAGTGGATGAAGGTAGAAGAGTGGGGGTTACAGATGATGCAACAGTTGGTGTGGTGTTACAGCCAAACAGTCCCCCACAGCGACAGTAATAAACCAAACCGGCTGGTGGTGGGTTGTTGCCCAAAACGGACGATTAGTCTGATTGTTGTCTTAACAATTCAACTCCAAAGTCAACACAGACACTGTCCTTCTCCTTCTTCATTTAAACAAACATCCCTCCTGTATATACGAAATGGGCGTCAGAACGACAGAAATGAAAGTCTGAGCAGCTTGTTTCTTCTCAAAGTAAACTCTGATGCCCAGGCAGATGGGCATTGGAAACATTTAATACTTCAAAAATCCCCTGTATCCTGATCACATATTTCTAGGACTTCCTGAGGGAACTGGATAACTCCCATGAACATACTGTGAAGAACTTGTTTTTTGGTTGTATTTGCATAGATAATAACGTACTGACATGAAAGCCAATTGGCAACTGGTGAATAAGTATAAAGTACTTTGTACTTCTTCCATCATATTAAAGCTCAGATAACCTTCAACTGGAACTGTTTTATATCATTTTTAAAGGCACTCTATGTCGTAATGCCACTCTGACCACATGGGGCAAATAGGTCAACTATCCTGACAAAAGAGCCAGGAGTCTTGTAATACCATTTTTTCCCACTAGAAATGCCGTAATCTCTCTAGGATGAGGTTGTTGTCCAATTTAAGTTGATCACTTTCTGCGTCATTGCATTTGCGAAGGTTCAGGTCTTCTGAATCTAGTGGTTCAAACACTGGGCGGCAGGTTTCCATCTGTTTCTATTTCTATCTGTATGACTTAGTAGGGGTAGTAATGCGATTGCATGTGAAATTACTTGTGCACATTTGGCCTTACGCTACTAGCTGATATAAAGTTTCTTCAATATGCTGCCATCATGTGGTCAGGACTGGTATTGCTGCCGAGAGTGACTCTAAGGCTAACATTAGGAGCTGTTGTTTACGTTCCAGACACCTATCTACTCCGTGTTCTCTATTAATTAAGTTCAATGATGTTTTTTGCAGATATGGAAATAGTCCTGCAGCTCAGCAGAGTGGAGGCTGAATGAATGTAACTGGACAGACGTCCCTCTCTGCTGTGCTTCATCACAACCACCAAAGCTCCTCAGAAGAAGCTGCCACGAGCACATAAAGTAGTAACCACAGTAACTGTAGCCCGAATCTCACTCTGGAGCAGTTTGGCTGTGTCACCAGCCTAAAATCCAATAAATAGCATATCCAGTCAGAATTCAGTCTGATTTATTGGCTTTAAATACCACATGGTCCAGACAAGCTAGCTGTTTAGAAAGAGCGGAGGTGAAAAGGCACTTTAGCACCACTTTGTTTACGTTATACATGACGTCATCAAGAGTGCACGATTATGACGCGCTACAGACCAGTATAATGTATAATAGGCAGGAGCGGATTTATGATGTTTTGTTATTTGCAAGCTGCAGCTTATAGGCGTTTTTTCAGTCCCCCCCCCCCTTTTTTTTTTTTTTTTACAAAAAAAAATTGCCATATCAAAATAAAGCTTTGACAAGAAAGTTAATTCTTTAATGTGAACGAATTTGGTTGCATGTACATATAAATTAGCAATATGCTGTTGGATGAGCACGATCGTTTACCATATTTAACAACCAAATACAGAACGATTTTGGTAGTTTTTTTTAAATAATTCGTGTATGTTAGACATTTTTGTGACATTTTATTGTTTTAAAGCCTAACATTGCACCTTAAATAGAAGCTCCCTGCCTGTAATGTACTAGGCCCTGAGGCGCGTTAATTAGGAGAATTATGGTAGTTTGAATCTGCAACTAATTTGCTTTGGCCATCTTTTATATAATGCACCCTTCGTATAGGTAATGTGCATACATCTTATAATCTGTTATTATTAATGTTATCATTATTGTTGTTGCTATTATTAGCAACTTGTGCATCAGAGTAAAGAGACATTTTCATCACTTCTCACAAAAAGCCTCTATTTCTATGTTACATTTGGGGGATTCAGCCTGGCTGCACTCGGCAGCTGTTTTTTAGCTGCGCTAAAATAAGCCTGCAACATATCGCGGCGAAACTAACCAGCACGAATCCGCAGACAGAAATTTTAATGAGGGGACACGTTGGCATGTTCAGCAAGCTCAGCAGAGGAGTGAATTCTAGCTTATTAGATTCTGAGACTTCACTCGGAGTAAATGCTGATGCTGCTTTGTGTCTGCTGCATATGAATTTAGGTACCTCAGAGAGGATGAACAACATGTAATGAGACTGTGGGAAGTGTGGATGTTCTTAAAGTGTCTTTTCACACTCAGCAGTTTAATCTCTTCCTTTTTCCTTCTGACGCGTGTTATTTTTGGAGAGCGCAGATCTGCTAACGCAACATTAAAAGACAATAAAGTTTAAGTCTGTCAGGGGTATTGGTGAGTGTTTTTGGACTCGGCTGTGGGATCTTGGTGCTTCTGAGCTCTGACTTTTACTGCAAGGCGCTGAAGGAAGCGCATCACTGACAGATTCCTGCGCAGACAGGCACAGACGGGCGCAAATTCATGCACATGCATTTTCACATATCTGGACAAATTGCAGTCAAGTCGCCGCATCTGCTCCGCCGCTATTTCCACCGGTGGAGCATCCTTCTTTCTCAGCTCGAGCCGGGTGTCCCGCTGCCTCTCCAGACTGGCTCGCTAAGCTCCTCAGCACGCCGCCGCACGTGCACGAATCACACACATTAATGCGCGTTGTAACACATGGATGCACAAACTCATTCGTTCACGCACTCGGAGGAGGACACGAGGACCCTGGCAGGGGTTGGTTTTGATTGACCAAGCACTTTATGACTCTTAAATGGCTTTATTGTGTTCTTCCTCCACCTTCTTCCTCCATGTCACACCACATCACACACACACTGAGAAGTAATCACACACCAACACATGTTTCGCCATCCAGATCTGAACTCCCTTGGACTGTCTGGGATCCATCAAGGTCACCCCGGCAGATCCACAGCGCTGCCCCCGTTCCCCCGTCCCCGGCTCGAGTTGTCTCTTCGCTCATTATGACCTTGGTGTGATGGGGGTGGGGGGTGGAGGTGGGGGGTGGGAGGGGTGGGGTTGTTAGGATATGTTGGGTCCCGGCCAGGATTCGAGCCTAATGACTTTGTTACGGGGCAATACTTGGGAGATTGGGGTGATTGATTTAAACTGGCGGGACACCAGAAGGGGGAGGGGCTTAGTCGGATGAGATTGGGTTCTGTGATAATCTGAAGCTTGGTTACCGTTGTCCGCACCCCCCCGCATCACAAGAATTAAACATGCAGCTCAAATATAGAACGACAAAGTTAAATCTCCGAAAAATTGATAAACTTTTCTTTCCTGGTGTGACTGTTCTCTATTTTGCAACTTTCGGCATTTCGTCTGGTATCAGTATTCCACTCAGGCCGAGAAATGATATTCCCGCTCTCGCTGAGTGGGAAGCTCATCCTTCAGCCTGGAGTCTTTGGCTCCAGCCCAGAGTGTTGACAGACATCTCATCCCGCTGATGTGCCCCGGAGCAAGACACTGAAACCGCGCCAGCTCCAGAGATGCTGATCTGCAGCAGACCCCTGAGCTTTACATGCAGGAGGACAAAGGAAATTTAAAAAATTTTTAGCAGCATTAATTAACACACCTGAAATCCGCCATGAATGACGTGGCTGCGGGAGCGTCAATAAAAGTTTATTTTTTAGCTGGTACCAACAGTCCCTGGAGCGCATCACTCGGCGTGGACAGATGGAGCTGCCCACTTGTTGTGGCCTTGTGAATGTTCATACATATGAATTTACATTCCTCTGAGCACACGAAGGGCTTCTGAATGCACTTTATTTATCCTTTTTTTTTAAACTCCGCGAGCATTTTTTTTTTTCAGTTTTCACAGCTAAGAACAAGTTGTGATGCATCCGGTGAAGTTTTACGTGTCAGAGGTGAGCAGAGTGGGAACCGGATCTGTCGTGATGTAAAAATGAGGTTAAAACTAGTTTAAGGTTTTAAAATGTTCAGTTCTTCCCGTTTTATTGTGGTTTAAATGTACACAGAGGTCTTACCACCAGAACTGGGGTTTTACTTTATCTAAACAAAACCTACAGGTCGTCCTTGGCTTTTCCTATTAAATGTGCGTTGTTTATTCTCTGCAGTTTTGAATAAATTAAAATAAAATACACACGAGTTCTGAGCAGTTTACACCACATGTGGTCCAGTCAGAGTTATTTCTGCAGGAGATCGGTACATTTCATTTTAGCGGGATCTTTTCCAGCATCAGGACATTGATTTTATGTACTTTAACAATTAAATTATATCTGGTGGTCTGTGAGACCACTACAGCGCTTGTAGAAAGCTGGCGGTTCAAGTATTAATAATTATAACAAAAAAATAAATAAATAAAAAATAAAAAGATTATGCCCCCCCATTGTTCAAAACAGTGAAGTACAGTTCTTCTATGCTAATGCTAACATTGCTAGCTCATTACTGCCATTGGAAATAAACTTATCTGCTAGCATTTTACTAACAGCCTACACTTGTAGCTAACTTAATTTCACGTTATCTAACAGAAAGAATTTAGTTTTTCACAAATCCACTGGATATCCACGCTGTGCTAGCTAGCACTGGATGCTAACACAGTTTTCCTCTGAAATCCATCATTCATGTTTCAGGGTTTTTAATTGAAATGTACCAAAGACTAATTAGAAATAATTAACCCTATTTTAGACAAAAATCAATTAAAAACCTCCTGGTTCCCAATCAAACTCGTCTCACTTGCGCTACAAGTAATGCTAATATATAAAAGAATCAGGACTTTTGATTGTTAGTGGAGTTTTTGATTAATAATTTTACTCTTTCAAGTGTGATATTCTTTTAACTACATTTTAAAATGATTTAATATGAATTAACCTGACTTACTTGTTCCCACATGTCCCTCAGATAGAAGTCATCCTAAACACGCCCCCCCACCCCCATGTCCAATTGTTACCTTTATTTAGAGTAAAAACTGAATTATTTTGTAATTCTTCCAATATTTTTTACATTATTTTTTGTTTTTATGATGATGATGTTTAAGTAAAATGAAACCTCTTTAAACTGCGATAAAATACCATAAAAATAATCTTTTGTCATCAAATTAGCATGAATGTGGACATTGCATCCTGAAGTAAGACATTTTTATTGCAAATACTTGCTTGTTTCTATATATCAGGACAAAAAAAATAAATTAAAAAAAAGATTGGATATCTGGGTGGACATTTGACCTACGCTGCGTGTGAAGATCATAACAAAACAAATTAAAACACAACATCGTGACCTGAACCAACATGTTTGCTTTTAGAGCGTTAACCGGCTGAAACAGCACTAGATTAATAGTCCTAACGACGTTCCTCCATCTGCCTGAAACCGGGAGCTGCTGACCCACCAGAGCCAAATAAGTGTGTGTGTGTGTGTGTGTGTGTGTGTGTGTGTGTGTGTGTGTGTGTGTGTGTGTGTGTCCTTCCTGCCAAGTTGGAGTCACCGTGAACTTTCACTCTGGTGGAGTGGGCGGCTGCCAGGCTGATGAACTTCCACCACAAGGTCAAACAAATACAGATAACTCTGACCTCCCGTCTCCGTGACCTCCCTCCATCTCCGGCTTTTTAAAACCGCACGCCACATCTTTAAATAAGTCTGCCATCAAAGGCAATAAAGGATGCACCGGTTTGCTCTTTCAAAGTGCTTTTATCTTGGAGGGTACAGCTTATTTCTACACTTCAGGCTCTTTGATACAAGATTAACTGAGTTAATTGGAGTATTAATTATTCAAGTAAAAATGAAAATTAATCAGACTACACAGATGATTCACAGCATTCTGTCAGTCTTAACTTTTAGTCTAAGATAAATGATTTTAACTTTTTAGTTTGAGAGGGTTCGTTACCTAAAAGTTCTTACTGATCCCAGTCTATCAAACTACAACTTTTCTTAGTTAGTCTGGCACCTCCCAGAGTCCAAAACTCATAGACGTTGTCTTGACTGGCGAATCTAAGTAGTCTGTAGGAGTCAGTGTAATTATACCTGACTCTTTGTTTTGTGTTTCTCACAGTGGTCCTGTGATAAACGGCTTGGCCACCCTGGGCAAGATATGAAATCTATTTATTATTTAACTGCTGCTGCCTCTGCTTAGAGTTTGTAAAACTACCAGAAGAAAAATGAGTTGGTGGTTGTTCTCAAATCTCCATCAACGTGCCTCTACACAAAATCAATCCACATCAATCAATGGGAACTGAATCTGTCATCAATTTTACTCAGGTTCTTTCGGTGGATACGTCGATCTTCTAACCCCTCCAGTGTGGTTCTTAACAAAATGTGTCCACAATTTAACTCCAGTCAATATTTGAACGCAAAGTCCTCTGAGATACCATAAACTTGGTCCTTCAGTCCAAAGTTAACAGATTGATTGACTGACTGAGTGTAACTGTCCAACATCCAAGCAGCCAACTTGCATCTTAATAAAACAAATTTGGTTTCTTCTTCTCATTACCCCTCTGCAATCAAGGTATCCTAAGTTCTGTGAGCTCTGACACAGAAAGAAAACATGTTTTTGTGATGGTAGAATAGTTAGCTTGGTAGGCGTACCTCAGACCAATACTGCATCACATTTGAACTAAGAAGTCTTTTTCTGAGCCATTTTCCAATTTCTAAAGCTGGAAGCAACGAATGGATCATTCCCCGATGTCAGAACTCCAAGTTTTCACCTCAAACAAACTCAGATTACCCAACTTTAACTTTTTTTGTGTCAAATCTGGGAGGTAGTAATGGATTCCTGGAAGGTAGTAACAGGGCCCTGGGGGGTAGTAACAGACCCCTGGGGGGTAGTAACAGTGCCTCTGGAAGTAGTAACAGACCCCTGGGAGATAGTAACAGAGTGCCAGGAGGCAGTAACAGTGTCCAGGGAGGTAGTAACAAACCCAGGCAGTAACAGTTCCCTTGAAGGTAGTAACAGGCCCCAGGAGGGTAGTAACAGTGCCTCTGGAAGTAGTAACAGAGCCCTGTGGGGCAGTAACAGTTCCATGGGAGATAGTAACAGAGCCCTGGGAGATAGTAACAGGGCCCTGGGAGATAGTAACAGTTCCCTGGGAGATAGTAACAGGGCCCTGGGAGGTAGTAACAGAGCCCTGGGAGGTAGTAACAGAGCCCTGGGAGGTAGTAACAGTTCCCTGGGAAGTAGTAACAGTTCCCTGGGAGATAGTAACACAGCCCCAGTAGGTAGTAACAGAGCCCTGGGAGGTAGTAACAGGGCCCTGGGAGGTAGTAACAGAGCCCTGGGAGGTAGTAACAGAGCCCTGGGAGGTAGTAACAGAGGTATGAAGGTGGTGGTATGAGTGCTGTGTCAGTTGGAATTCCAGAGAGGTGTAACAGTGGCACGAGGATGACTGCAAATCTCTGCCTAGTGGATGAGATCAGTCCTATAGACACAACAGAGCTGAGGGTGGATCAACGTCTCCCTCCCGTAGCTATGGTAACACCCCAAATACCAGCAACAATGGAGGAAACTGAGGTTAGCACTGCTGTGTATGTTCCATAGCAACGACCAGGTAGAAACTTTATTTTACATTTTTTATTATTTAGCTCCTACTCAACAACATGTTTAAAAACCACACCCTAAGACATATGAGATGTTTTCTTGCAAATCTCAGAATACTGTTTGCATTGACTTTAAAGAATATCAAGGCAGCAAATCTTCCCATCCATCTCGGACAACCTTTACGATGTTAAAAACCCACTCGAACCGGCCTCATCCTTAATGTCTGCGGTAATTTCTGTGACTGTGATGTTGAACAATATCTAACTGTGGAATAAAATTAGCATGTATCAGAGCAGGCGGTAAAATTCAGCACAATGTGATAAAAGCTGAAGAGAAGGCAATCATAAAAATGACGGCTAAAAGTTTTTATGGTAAGTGTGTGAGACGTTAAATACCTCAGGGAGAGTCGAGGATTGCTAAACAAAGACGCTTTGTATTTGTGTTTAACGCACATATGGTCAAAATTATATGTTTTAGTGGTAAGATGTTAACGTTTTCTAAATGACAGCGAGATGCCATGGTAGAGAATCGGTTCACCGTGAGGATAAGGTAAGTTTGAGGTTACGAGCAGTGATAGTTATGGAAGTGGTGGTTATAGTTGGGTCTGACACTGTGACTGAGTGAGTGTGCCCTGGTTTAGTGCTCTTCAGAGGACATTTGCTCTCCGCTCATAAATAAAGGCCATGCATTATTCAAGGCTGTTCCTCCAGCTAATGCCCCATAATATGCCCAAACAGCCATAATGTGCTCTGCTACCAAGGTGGCAGAGACCCCCCTCCCGAAGGCAAACCCGCGGCGACACCAACCCTCCACCTTTGTCGTCTTTGTGAGGGCTGCTCTCAGGTCGTCCCATGTTCCTCATTTTCTAAAGCATCCAATTTACTTTGATCCGAATTGCCCTCCAAACACCAGCCCTCCATATTCCCATCGAACTTTGCTCGCTTCGCTCTTTATTCTCGCTCGTCACCATCTCCGACCCCCTCCCTCCCTCCTTCCTGTCATTTTTTTGAGTCTTTCTTTTATAACGGTGTTTTATAACAGAAAATATAAACTATGCCCCTTTTTACAACCTTTGGTGCCATCTTTCTGAAATAAGATTTCATCAGCTTTTATTTTATTCATTTATTTCATTGTTTCAGAAGATTAAACCCACTCCACATTGATATGGGCAGAAAACTCTTTGGAGTAATAAAAAACAAAAAGATAAGGTTTGAAAAACCATAAAGTCAGTTGAAGTTGGCGTGTTTATCGCTGCCGCTTTGCTTGTCTGCACTTTATCGACAGTGTTTTATGTTCTAATTACTTTTTAATTGATTTGCCTGTTTACCATCTCCACTTTTAATTGCTTTGGTGGTTTGTGATCGCGTTATTGTTTTGTTCTTTGTGAAGCTATTTAAATTTTTCTGAGGCATAAAGTAACTCAAAACTGCTTTTTTTGCCTGGAAATAAAACTTCATTTACCTGTAAGTAGAGACGTTGAGGATGCTGTTTTTAATTTGAGGGCATTTTAATGTTCTGGTTCACCCTTTGGACTGTGTTTTCATCCACAACATGCTGCTGTTTCCACCAGAAACATTCAAAGCAAAAAGAGTGAAGGAAAAAATAAAAGAAGAAAAGGCACAAAATGAATTTTAAAAAAGCTTCTTTGTATTTGTTTACCCCATTTTCACAATAAAACATGAAATCAGCGTGACTTGTTAAGATCAGCAGAGGCTGGTAATGTGTTTAAAATTATAACACTTTTGCTGATGACACTTTTATATCTGTGAAAAAGATCAGATTCTTTCACTCGGAGCAGAACCAAAGAGCAATAAAAGAAAATCTTGTTTTTCAGATTTCAACCAAAATCAAATGTTTTTTGGTTTATAAACCAAATAGTGCCAGAAGAAGAATGTTATTTTATCCTTTTAAAAAAGCACTAAAAAAGAGAGGAAAATTTGTGTTTTTGGTAAAGAATCATAATTTTAATTTCCTCCACAACAAAACAAGTTATTTTTTCACTAAATGTGGATTTGCAGGTTCCTTATATTTCCTTAAACTGCCTGGTTTAACACAAATTTCTGATTTCTAGACCCTAGCGGTTGGTTTTGTGGGTGCGCTTAACCTTTTCTTTGACTGACTCAAACATGTAAAGAAATCGAGTTTCTGTTTCAGCTATCGCTCTGTTTTGTTGTCATGGCGACGAGTCTCAGTATTACCTGTGTTTACACCTCAGTTCGACAAAATCCAGCAGCTTTTAGGAGCAAACTCCGAAGTTTATTAGACGCTATCTTTTCAACGACCCACGTCCTGCTTTTCGGTGACGTTTCGTGACGAAGTTGGAAAAAATTGTTTTCACATGACCTGTTGGAGCCACTTTAACAGTCAAAGAAACAAAAACAAAACAAAAATAAACAAGCACAGTAGTGGTACACAAAACTATTTTTTTGTTCATTCAATAACAAAACTGTGACTTTTAATTGTTAATTAACTATTTAAAAATATATCTATTGTTCAAAGTGGAAATTGTGACTTTTTCAGCTGTTTTCTTACAAAAACCGTCCATGAACTGTTAAGGATATATGGATTTATTTATTATACCTCACTTGATTTTTCTTTTGTCTTTTTTTTTTTTAATTCATACATATCTGCAAGACTTTTTGTTTTTGACATTAAGGAAACGATTGATTTCATTTGTTCATAAAGTCGATTTTGTTTGTTTGTTTGTTTTTGTTCCCGACAGTATAGTTTACCTGGACATGGGAAAATCCGCGTGTCGAGTCCGAGGATTTTTCAGTGACGGTTTCTGTTTGCGCTGTGACGTCATCGTCCACGGTTGTTTCTGTTTGAGTTTCAGGTTTGCGTGGTTCCGACCTTCAGTACTTCTAGTCGGCTCACGTGGTTTGTTTTGTTGTTGTTGTTGTTGTTGTTTTCACCCGCTACATTTAAAGAGAAGAAGTCCTGAACTCCTGCTGAGACTGAATATTAAAAATAAAGTAAAATAAAACCTTTGGTCACGTGAATGGTTCAGAAATCACGACCTCCACTCAGCTGCGCAGCTTTTCTGGTGTGATTTCTTTCTTTAGGGCAGATTCTTGGTAAAACAATAAGCTCTCACAAGCTGATCGCTCAGTTTGTTTTGAGTCACGCGCACACGCCCAGCCAACGCGCACGCGCCGACCAGACAATGGAGCCTTTCATCCGCCGCGTCTTCCTCTCTCACTATCTCTGTGTGGACCCACGGGAGGTCTGAAACTCGGCACGCTCCGAGTCCCGAACCTGTCCGACCTGGACCTGCTCCGGACCGTTTGAAACCACTGGTTTTTTTGTTTTGTTTTGTTTTTTTCCTGGTGCCACTTCGTTTAAGCTGTCGTGGGGTTGTAACCCTCCTTTTTTTTGAGTGAGTGGGTAGCGTGTCGACGCGTGACAACTGCGGGTTACAACTTATTCGTGCACGAGTTAAAAAGCGCCGTTACGTAACGTAAAGTAACGGTAAGAGCGGACACTTCCGAACCGACGACGAACGCGCCGTGTCACCTTTTTATCCGTCCCCCGCAACCCACAGGCAGGTGGAACCAAAAATCATCTGGCAACGTGAGAAATATTTACCGAGCAAAAATATAAAAATAAAACATGGCGAGTGTAATTAAACCAATAGACTGAATTAAATAAATTAACCAAACCGTATTCTACAACTTAAATATAAAACTCACGCATAACCAATGAATCACGTAATCAACAGCCTTGCAATTACTTTAACATAAAACGTAATTGAAAATAATAAACTTCAAGGTTACACAGTCATTGTCAAAGAGGCGTGTTTATGGTGTGACCTCTTCCTTAAGGTTAGGAAAAGACTTCTTCTGTGCTAAACTGATGTTCAGCTCTGATGACCCAACCTGTCCCAAATTTTACCTGAAACAAAAGTAGCTCATAGCGTCTCCTGGGAAACATCTGGCTCAAATAGTTCAGAGAGTTCAGTAAAAGAGCATCAAGCCTTCAAAATAAGAAAGTAAAAACTCTGGCTCCATAAAGTCCCCTCCAGATTCTTAAAAATAATTTCGTTCTGCTTTCACTTCCTTCACCATCACATCACAGTTTAGATGTTCAAACACGCTTCATCTGCACAGCTTTGTTTCCCACCACAAGCTCAACATGTGTGAACCAACGACACCACAAAGTCTGATTAAAGAGCACACCTTCACACCAGTGCTGGTTTGTTTGTTTGTTTTTTTGTTTGTTTTTTACTTTGGTGCAAGAACGAAGATGTTTGAAACTCTCAGAGATGTTAGATGAGCTGGAACAGGTGAAACCAGCTCTGATGTGCAGAGCGATTTGTTTCCAGTTTTTCAGAACCACAAAAGTGGAAATCACAGATTGAAAAAAACAACAAAAACAAACAAAAAGCAAAAGTAGCCTTACCTGGCGGTTTTCTGCTTCAGTCTCTGCTCCGGTTGTTGCGCTTCCTCCTCTTTGACTTCTTCTCCTCTTGTTTCCTCCCTCAGTGAAGCTCCAGCTCCCGGGGCGTTGCTGAGGAGGTGTGTGTGTGTGTGTGTGTGTGTGTGTGTGTGTGTGTGTGTGTGTGTGTGTGTGTGTGTGTGTGTGTGTGT
>JAOWBL010000468.1:0-17490 GCA_028564865.1 Zenarchopterus dispar | reverse complement strand
TATATATATGTTAAAGGGAATATGTTTTGTTGTGCTTTTAATTTTACAAACAGACCACCAAGACTGGCAGAGGATTGGCCTGGAAGAGTCTGAGGGTGAAGCTCAGATATGAGGACACAGCTTGTGTTGACTAAACAAAGCAGACATTTCTTATATGACCACTGAAATGATGGCAAATGTTGGCTGGCTGAAGGAGGTGGGAGCCATACCAGATCCTTTCAGGGCCATTGAACCTGCAGCCGATCATCTGACGCAGCCCGGCGTTGTCCTCCAACGTGTTTTCAAAGCCCACTTTGACTTTTGGTCAGCCTCCATTAGCTAGACTCTGGCTGTATAGCCACAGCTTGATTGGCTGGTGCATGTCTTGCCAGAGTAAAGTTGAAAATCCTCCAGCTGTTGATGGAGGCAACAAGCAGCTGACCCACAGTTCATTTCAGCCACGGATGATGATGCCCTACTCAAAGTCTACGGAGACGGATACAGACGATGCTCGCGGCGCTGCATCCTCTGTACCCGACATTTAACATGTGAATCTAGCCAACTTTGACTGACCTAACCCTATTTCAGCTACCATTACAGCCCTGTTTGGTGTTGACACACTCTCCAGAAAACCTATAAGTGACGTCATCAGGAGGGTGTTGTCCAGTTCTTTTTATACAGTCTATGGTATTAACTTTTGTCTATGTTAATATAATTTCCTTCCTTTTTGAGTTGCACATTATGAATGCTTAAAAATTAAAAACGCAACATTGAAGTCATTTATGAGTTTTATGAAGCGTTTCTTACCCGGGTCTCACACGTGTAGGCATTACGCCCTCCTACCTGCGTGAAGATCCCGACGGGGCTCCTGGGTGGACGTCCCGGATTGGATGACGTTACGTTTGGATGGGAGGTGGAAGATTATAAATGCAGCCATGGTGGAAAAAAAAAGTTTGTTGCTTAGATCGAGATTGTAACGGTCTGAGCTTTCCCAGACGGCCAGCTTCTTCTCAGCCCGCAGTCCGCCTCGCTGCCGACGCCCGTCCAAGATGAACAGGATCATTTTTGTCCTCGCAGTTGGATTCTGCTTTGCAGTCGGTGAGGATTAAATTATGTCTTCATTTATGTAGAAATGAACCGTTATTTTCACGAGTTTAAACAATAATAATGCTGTTTATCTGAAAAGGGTTTTTTTTTCTTTAAAAAGACAGCTTATTTGTTTCAAAGTGGACGTTGAACTATTATTTCCATAATAAATATTTTCTTTTTTAGAATTAAAAAAAAAAAAATTCTAAATACAAAGACTTAATTTTTTTTTTTTTTTTTTAGTAAAAACTAAGCTATTGAACCGACCCTCTGGTGGTTGTGTCCTGTTTTCGTGTTTGATATTGATCAGTGCGGAGTTTTTGTCTGATTGGGTGTGTTCACTCAGTCCTCATTAGTGGTTTTGGTTCATTTTTAAGGCAACGACTCTTATCCAAGATCTGGATCCAATCTAGACATCTAACCTCCCTAGTAAATCCATCTGCTTTTTTTAAAATAGATTTTCTTGACTCTGAATGAGGAAATAAGACACTTACAACAATAAACATATTCTCTAAAGCGACTGTGACGTCACCCGCTGTTATATGAGCTTGGGTTTTGTTCCCATTTTGGTCTTTAATACAACTGGCATTGGTCTTAAAATCCTAATAAACCACAGCTACTGAGGCTTGTTTCTGTGTAATTATTATTATAATGCTGGAAATGTTTTAAAAGCAAAAATAAGCACACTTGGTACTTAAGGAATGAAGTTGTTGATTACACAACTAATACTTAAAAAAAAAAAAAAAAAAAACTGAGTTTTTTTTGGATTTCGTCCAAAACCATCATCAATAGAAAATTGCTCCTGTATTATCCCCACAGGGCGGGAGTTTCATCTACCAAGCCAACATCAGGCATTCACCTCTTAAATTAGCTGACCAAGATTACAGTTTAACATTTCATTTTAGTTGCTTGTATAACTGTTTATTCAAGTTCTGTGAAGTTAGCTAAGGGTTAGATAATTCAGCTAAAACTGGCATTTTGTTTGTATATAAAGTGGCCAAAAAGGCCTCTCAGAGGATATACTAAGTCCAATTTAGTGTTTTGGCAAAATTGACAAAAATCACTACTATAAATTAAAATCACTACTATAATCACTACTATAAATTGACAAAAATCACTACTATAAATTAAAAATTTATAGTAGTGATTTTTGTTTGTTTGTTTGTTTGTTTTTTTGTAACACACCAAAGTTAATTGAAACTGTCATTTTTTTTTCCAGTTTTCAGCAAAATCAATCAGCTTTTTAAAAAAAAAAAAAAATTCAAATTAGCTTTAAAAGTCAAATATAGTCGCTAAACGTTTTAGCTAACTGGTTAAACAGTTCATTAAGTTTGCTGAATTAATGAGTTGATTTAGTTAACTTAAAAAGAGGTTCCTATTGCTAAAAGTAATGATCTAATAAACTGAAAAGAATTAAACAATTGTTGGATAAAAGTAATTTTAAAATAGCTAAAAGCTATAGCGTTTAGTTAGCCACGAGTTGGCTAATGCCCAGTTTGAATAGTTGGACTTACTTATTTTACAAATTATGTGGCAAAATCACTCTCAGTGATCAAAAGACTGAAATAAACTTTTGTTTCCAACAATGATGTGTTTAAAAATAGAATAACATTCATAAAACACTTGTTAAATGTTTTCATAGTTTTCGTGTAGACTTATGGATGATGATGTTTCAGAGCAGCATGGTGGGTTAGCAGTTAGCGCTGTTTCCTCATAGCAAGAAGGTTCCTGGTTTGATTCCCAGCCCAGCAGGAGCTTTTTTTTTTTCTGTGTGGAGTTTGCATGTTCTCCCCGTGCTTGCGTGGGTTTTCTCCGGCTACTCCAGTTTCCTCCCACAGTCCAAAAACATGTATGTTAGGTTGATTGACAGCTCTAAATTGTCTGTAGGTGTGAGCATGCGTGGTTGTTCATCTCTAAATGTGGCCCTGTGATGGACCTGTCCAAGGTGTCCCCCTGTAGTGGGCTCCAGAAGATCCCCCGTGACCCCGTGAAGATGGATCAATGGATTTTTCTTCACATTTAACTAAAACAAGACCACAGCTTCTGTAATCACACTGTGCAGGACGCTACTTTATATTCGGACTGAGTACAGTGTTGTTTATGTCAATAAATGACCAAATATTCTGAGAAATGTGAAGATCCCAACGCCGTCCTTCACGAGGAATGGTTAGATGTTTCCAAGAGAGTCTCGGCGTATCCGGACGTGCATGTTTTGTTTGAAAGTCGTCCTGGTAGAAAAGTCCATTTGCATTCACGATAGCAGTTTTGCATTTTGAGCCACGAAGTGGGAAATGAGGAGACTTTCAGTGCCTCTCGGCGTCTCGGGAGATTTGCTTGTACTTTTAACAGGCCTGGTACCATTATTTTTCTCTCCACTTTGGGAAACCACCGCAACATTTTCCGTACTGAACTAAACAGTTTCCATCCATCAGCTGGTGTGTCAGCACTTTTTTTTTTTTTTTTTAGAAACTTCGCTCTGCTAAACAAACTTCAACACTGTTTAACAAAACAAAAACTGTTCTACAAAGTACAGATTGTTAATATATCTATAAGTTAATCATAGTTTATGTAAGAAGCCAGAAGTCAAAATGATCATAGATAATAAACCAGTTGATATTGTTCATTTGAAGGTGAATGGATCGTTATTTGGATCAGTTGGTTTATAATCTACTTTAATAATATAAAATTGATGACAACAGTCTTTACTTTATTCGCATAACTACTCATTAAATCCAATAAATGTGAACAAACGAACACACACGTTATCCAGTTTCATTTATTTTAAGAAATAGTAGCTCGAGAAATAAACTGGAAAAGAAATTGCTAATAAAAGTAATAATTTTGTAAAGTCCTTTAAAGCATCTCTATTTGCAGACGTTTCTTGTAAGCATAAACAGTTGCAGGCTGGTGCTGTGTTTCTCCTCTGTGCACATCCCCGGCTTAACTTTAATACTGTTATTGCAGGCTGGGTGAGGCACCTTGTTTGTGGAGCAAGATGTTCAGTTATTTTCCCAGACACTTAAAAAAAAAAAAAAGACTGAATCATGTTGCCACCTGTCAGCCAGTGCATGAGAAATTCCTCACATCGGGGCTTTGGCAACATCTCAAATTCCACTTTTACAGAGTCTCCAGAGTGGAGGTTTGTGCTGCTCTCATTGTGTTTTTGGGGCTATTGTGATTTTTCTTTGTCCTGGGGATCCCCTCAGTCCTCTTGTTTCACTCTCGGGTTTCAGCCCACACCCTTCGTAGCGTGAGCTACATTCACATCTTGGTTTCTTTTTCTTTTTTCTTTTTTTTTTTTTTTAAATTCTAGGTAGTAACTTTGAACTTTATGCCCTTAATGGTTTATTTGAATATACCGGTATGTTTCCAAGGGGAGAATGATTCACAAAGCTTCAGAAGTGACCGAGTATGTTTGGGTTGAAGTCAGATGGTGGTCTGGCTCTTTTTTTTTTAATTATTTTTTTAAAATTTTTTTGAAGTCAACATGTTACAGGCTACTGAGAGGTTTCCCCAAGCACCAGCTGTCTGAAAAAATAGACGCCAGCTCTCGGCTCCTTGTAGCTACTGGCTATTTTTAAACTCCGATGGCATTAGATTTCCAGTGGAAGGAGTAGGAAATGTAGATGTTGTTGCAGTAGGAAAAAAGTTCAACTGAGACTGATTGTTTGAAGGGTTTTTTTCTGTATTTTAACCGACATAAAGGTCAGGTTGTACTTGGGGATCTTAATTTGCATCTTTCCAAAAGAAATGACTCATTTAAATGAAGACCGTGAGGCAATTTGTTGTTTCTTAGATATGGAAAATGCTGTAGCTGAGGACTGTATGTTTCATCACAGGATCTATGTCTAAATATGAACTATAAGTCAGTTCTTATATAAATTAATCAAGGGAGGGTGAAAAAATAAATAATTTCACCACAAACATTTATTCCAGCGTGGTTACTCCCTTTCAGTGATGTCCATATTTCAACATCTACTCAACATTATATCCAAACACAAATATGGATTATTTGAACAGAAGAAAAGACACACCCAGGTGTATTTATCTTTCTGATATTTGACGTTACATTGTGATTATTGTCATTATTTCTGTAAAGAAGATGCTCTGAATGCAGTGTTTGCAGAGTTGTGTCATTACCCATTAATACTGTTAAATTGTTTACATACTGACTCGTTTCATTTCATCTTCCCATCTACCACAGTATTGATGAATGTGGCTCGTGCTGCTCGTGACATTTTCCTGACAGCAGCTGGATTAAATAAGAGAGAAAAGAAATTCATTGGAGTTTTGTTAAATTGGAAGATGAGCATTTAATGACAGCTCATGTTTACTTCGTAGGGATTGTGGGGAATCCACTTGTCTTGGCCAAGGGGCGTGTTGACACCCAAAATGGGACTTGTTTCAACTGGAAACAGACTATTTTAAACACAGTACGTCACTGATGCCTTGAGGTCTAACCGTAATGCTGATCCCTTCTCCCCCAGAGCACTGATTTGATGAAACACCACCTCTATTATGCTACGTCAACTACTACATCTGCACTGCCATTTCTCGGCATGGTGGTTTATTTTGCTCTTGATCCTTGACATTAGTTTTTTTTTTCTTTTTTAATGAGCTTAAGCAGAGTAGCTGTTAGTGTTTCTTGTTTTTTTCTTGTGTGTGCACCCATGTGCTGAGCGCTACAACTTGACGAGTTAAAGTGGGAAATAACTACACGGAGCCTGCAGTTTGGGCGTATGAACAGTAGAGGGCGGTAAAGGACTGCTACGGCACTTTCATGGGTTTCATGTAGGGATCAGAGGCGGATCTACCTAATGTGGGGCCCTTGGCAAGATTTTATGTGCCCCCACCACCCCCACACCCCCACACAAATAGAAATAAAAATACAATCGTTTTTATTATTGTTTTTATTCCATAAAATAACTTGTCACCCAATGTGCATGCTTAACAAATTACAAATGAACACACACACACACAAAAAAACCTGAAATACAATATAAATACCCTTACCATAAGATACAAATCTGGTAAATAAGTGAAAAAATAATGATTGTAGAAATAAATGATAAAATATAACAATCAACATCAAATTTAAATAACCGCACAGTTTGCACACAATAACTCTACATAGGATACATTTACACTATGTTTACAAAAGCCATATAAAATACCTATATACAACTATATTAAAAACTATGAACTAAAAAAGGTATTTTACAGATTTCTAGTGATGTTTTTCATTACTGCATCCATTAGTGATAAACTATGCCACTACACACTCAACCTCACCTGTCCTACTACAGCTGTACTTTCCTACATTTATATATTAATGTTCATTAGGTATTTCTTCACAATTAAATCTATGTTAGCTTTTCCATTTTAAGAGTTAATAGTAATAACTAGTTTTAATATAATTATATTGAAGGTGAATTGGATCCCGAGTTTGTGGCGCCCCCTGGAGGCCACAGTGCCCTTAGCATTTGCCTATATTGTCTAATGAGCCAGTGGACTCTGGTAGAAGATTTTTTTTTTTTAAATTTTATTTCTTCTTCTTAACCTTTAAAAAGCATGCTATAGATCTGGCTTGTTCAAAACTGATCGCAGGTACCACATCATATTGTCTTTACTGATAAAGCACTTGAAGCTGCTACAGTGGACCAAACAGTGAAGTAAAAAAAAAAAAAAAGGTACACAATAAAAACAAGATATTTTTTTTAAAAAAACCATAGAAGAAAAGATAAAAACAAATAAAATAAAAGAAATTTAAAAAGAATTTGAAAAGAGATTAAACAAAATAACATAAAAAACAGCTAAAAGTCAACATCTTACATGGTGCTAAAGGCCAAAGAAAAGAGGTGGGTTTTAAGATGGATTTAAAATCAGAAGGGAGGGGGCCTTGTCTAACCAGCAAGGGCAGATCAACCCACATTTTTGATGCCACAACTATAAAAACAATATCTTTAAGTTTACACTTCGTTTTTGGCACACTTAAGAGCAGCTGATCAGCTGATCCTGAGACAGCTAGAGGGCGTGTAAGGGCCAGAGTTATAAAAGCTTTTATTTCAGTTTCCAGTTTGTTCGAGTATTTCGTTTTAGTTTCAGTTGATTTAACAAGCTTATCAATAGTTTTAGTCTTAGTTTTACAGAACTATATACAGAACTTTTGTTATACAGAACAAATAGCTTTTTTGTGCATATTTGTCAGTCAAATGTAAAAAATGTTTTGAATGGATAAAGACAGATTTATGTGTTTCATTAATAGAGATAATATGTTTAAAATACTGAAGAACCAGTTCATGTATTGATTATATGGCGCTTTTATTTTAAGTAGTTTAAACAAATTAGATTTATTAATCATAAAAAGAAAGTTATATGCAATCGAGATACATAAATCTTGGAATTAGGCCTAAATATTTTTGTGAGTGGGTTTTTTTTTTTTGTCACACCTGGCCCACAGAACACCTGACTTCACCCACGTCAAACCTAGTTTATGTTATTTATACTACATCTGACCCAAATGGCCAAAACCACAAGCTACAAACCACATTAGACACAGTTCACGATCTTTGATCCATGTCTATCCAAGCTAACATTAAGCAGTGCCAAAACTGAGCCAAATCTGGCCCGGGTTAGGCCCAAATGTGTCTGAGTATAATCAAGTAGAAAAGCTTTGAATTTTCTGTGGATTATAGACTATTTTATGAAATATTCAAAAGCACTAGCGTATGCTAAATTAAATGTTTTTGAGAAAAGGTTTTTCAGTGTGTTTATTTGATTTAGAGTATAAAAAAGTGACTTAAAGGACTAAATGTTATCTCAGAATGAAGTGAGCTGAGGTTTGGTTATAAGTAAATGATTTTGTCCCATAACATGTTAGTTGTTTCTCTTCAAGTAGGTCCGGCTCGGCCCGGTTCCCAGTCACATAATCAGGATTTTACACATAATAAGCAAGCTTTTTCTTTGGCTTTTTTATGCCACATGATAGACAGCCGGACCACAGAAGTGTGATGAGCTCACCCAACTGTGACAAATGTATCCCACAAATATGCTGCAATCAAAAAAAAAAAAGGGATGAAAACAATCAATTATATATAGAGATAATTGATCGCTGCAGAGGAACAAACATCCGGCTGTAACAGCAGCGTCATTATCTTTACTAATCCTCGGTATTTTCACGTCTTCCTCGGTCTCAACTTTTTTTTACTGTAAAGTTGGGGGGGGGTTGAGTTGTGTAACACGAGGATGTCTTGCGTAAGTGTGTGTTCTCGGTCAGAAGACGTCAGTGGCGTGAAGATCGGGTCTGACGGGATTTCGTGGCGGCGGCGGCAGGTGGGGGAGGAGGGGATGTCCAACCCGTCTGGCAGCATTGCTGCAACCTGAGGTGTTTGGTCAGGTATTAGGTGTGGCAGCACGCACGCACACAAATGACTTTTCTCCCCCAGGGTTCAGCAGAAGTCCTTGGCTTTCTTTTTATTTACTTTTAAGAGAAAAAAACCCACAAAATTCACAAATTCAATCAGAAATTGTTGCCCAACTATAAATCCCCCAAAAATCCAGAAATTACAGACTGCAAGTGAGCAAGACTGATGGGGGTTTTTTTTATGTTTTAATTTTTTTTGGAGAAATCTGAGTTTTATTTGAAACTACAAACTAAAAGCGCCAGGTAAACTGAAGCAACGGGAGTCCGTGTGAGGAGCGTAAAGAGTTTGGGTGGACCCGAAACCAGCAGGATGGGTGTGGCGTTGCTCCGTACGCAGAAATGTGGATCAACTTTCACGAGCAGAAACCTTAAATCTGGATCAGCCAAGAAAACTGTGTCAGATACACACATTATACGAAGTAATAATCTTTATTTTAAACCTTTACATATTCGTTAAACTTTGACACACTGATGGGAAGAGTAGCTACTGAAGATGAAGTTTCAGCGTGACCTCGGGGCCTTCCTCAGGTTAACTCATCTGGAATAAATAAATTACTCATCCATGCATCCTTTGGGAGCAGATCATCCATAACAGACACGTTTCATCACCACCCCGCTCGAATAATTGCTTTGGATGTTTTGCAGCTTGAGTCTCAACATGAAGCAGCTTCGTAGGAAACTGTCAGATTTTGCATGTATGTGCAGACGTTTGCATGATTCTGATAACTGATAACCTTACAGCGTGTGAAACTTTGCATCATTTCGGTGTCTGTATCATTTAAAGTAGATAAAGATAAGTATGTCGTGTAACTCGCACGCCAGCCGAGAGACCAAATGCACATGTAAATGAAGGAGATCATGACTTTTGGAAGCACAAATGGCGAACTCTGTCTCTGATATAAAAATGTGAATTCGAGCAATAAAACTAAGTCATAGACGCCTTTTTTTTTTTTTTTAATGATGTCCTTACATTATTGGATATACCAAGCTGTTGCTTTACCTTTTGTGGCATCTCCTTTGAATAAGTGGTAATTGGTTCCTCGTCTTAGACTCCCAGATCAGATCATTTATTTTGCTTATAAAACTCAAAGTCTGGAGAAATAAAGGTGATTTTTGTCTATAAAAAACTGATTTGTCTTTAAATCACTCACCTTATAACCTGTGACAATGAAGACAGGGGATACACAGCAACAATTGATGTATTTAGATTCAGTTTGTGAAACTTTTTGTCGCTCTCTGCTCTAATTTAAATGATATTTGATGGTTGCTGTATGTTAATTTGGATTTGAAGTCCAGTCGGAAAGTTTAAGGACACACAAGTTTGTTTACATACATTAAATTACAAAATAATCAAGTTATCGTGTTTGGAACAATTAAAAATGTGTTTAAACTTCTCAAAGTCCCACTAACATGCCAACGTAAAATGTTTTGAAGTCAGTTGTTTTTTGTTTTTTTTATCACAAAGACAAAACAGATGAGCGTGTTAGGTTCTGGTTGATGATGCTTCATGCAGATTTAATGATGACTGGACAGGAAAGGCCGTCGACAACAGAGTCCATCTAAAAAAAAAAAAGATGAAGCCGTTCACTCGCCTTTTCAACATCTACACTTGCCCAGTGGCCTCCGCCATGACTGGCTGTATCATCATGTGACACGCTGCCATAACGGGATTTATTTATTTTTTTAAAACACAACAGCAGAGATGGGAGATTAAGATCTGAACATCACTTCCTCGATATAAGCATTCCTTATTCCCTCACATTAATTTGAAACTGATATCTTGATGTAGAAAACTCCTCTCCGCGGGTTGCTACGTGCACACAGTCATTAAGACACGAAACCTTTAACAGGAAGTAATAAATAACAATAAGAGAAACAGAAGCCAATAACAGAGATTGACAAAGAAGGATATTGTGGATCTCACTTGTAGATAATATAAATAACACATAAAATGTGCATGTAAAACAAGTGAATCCACCACTTTATGTGGTAGCTATATGGTGCTAGTAAAAAAAAAAAAAAGATTAAATAAATAAATAAAAGATGACCTGACCTTGTTAGAAACTATAATCGTGATGTGACTCAGCTCTACATGTAAACGTGCTTTACGTCTGACATACTGCCTTCTGCTGTTTTGAACTGAAGGCGGAAAAAGGGGTTTATATTAAAAGAAAGAACATTTGCGTAATCGTCTTTGTGTCGCTAATTCTTCTGATGAGAATGTACTTTCCTCAATGATTTCCATTTATGGTGCTGAAACCGGATCGGCCAGTTTACTGAGAACAGTTTCGCGTGACCTCTTGTCACCTCGTCTTGGTTTGACGATGGCGAACGGGCGGCAGCGAAGAGGGGAAAAAAAAGCAAAAAAACATTTCTAAAACCAGTCTCGTTTATTTGAAGCAGAAATCTGAATTTAAGCTGAGAAATTTATTTATATCCCGGTTTAGATCGGTCGTATGATGAAACAGCCAGCTACTCATCTTTAGGTATTTATAAGGCGAGCTCAACGCCCTGCTTTAGTTTTGTGGAACATTGAATTACAAGGTACAGGTGACTTGATGACAGTTTAGTCATCGTATTATCACCTGGCACCTGTCAGAGTACAGCTCTTGTTTATTTTATCTTCAAAAATCTCTATCTTACAATCTGGTTTTTTTTCCTTTTTTTTCTTGAAGATTAGGCGAAGTCACTGTGTGACGGTGGAAGTGGATGTTTGGGCCGTGGATTCTGGCCGGGTGACTGACCTTGTGCAGGATTCAGTAATCCACCGTGGTTTGTTGTCACCGCCGCCTCGTAAATTACACACCAGCACACGTCCTGTGCCGGTTCGTGCTTCGAAAGATCTAATTGGAAACAAACAAGTCTGAATGGTGCTCTTTTAAATGTTTAATTCATTTAGGCTTCTTTTTTTTTTTTGGGATTCATATTTTCTCTCTCCTGCTGGATGGCCGGTAAACAAACAGGATTGGTGAATAGTTTAACGTGCAGAAACATCTTATCACAAACCCCCCTCTTTTTTTTTTGTAGCATCACTGATGTTCAGTGGTGTCCTCTCCCACCAACTCATGTCCATCCGTCTCGACGTTGGTGTGGTATTGATATATTTACTTTTTTTTTTCATGTATCAATCACACGTTTCAGTTCCACACCTGTAAAGTTAGACTTGTGTACTTCTGGTTATTTCTCTAAATGTGAGTCATATCAGGACTACAAGCGTATTTCAACCCCAAACTGAAGACATTTTCAAGGTCTCTGGTTCTTGAGCTTCTGCCTTTCACCACGAGAACCAGAAACTCAACTGTGCACGCTCTGTTTACCTTCTACAGTATCGGTCAAAGGTTTGAACAACAGGTAAGTATTTGCAGTCCTTTCCCTGTGACCACACGGGGATGGGCGCTTCATCTCAGCCTTCTTCCACTGTCCAGTTCACCGGGATTGATTTAGCTCCAGCTGTTATTCCAGCTGTGTGATTAATCTCTAAAATCAATCCCAGGCAGCTTGTGAGCTACTTTGGTACAGAGTGGTTTCAGTTTTAATATATGGAGCCCATACAAGTGAACTAAATGGGATAGACTTAAACATAGGTATAGTTTTTTTTTTTCCTTTTGGCTCATATGGTGTCCACATACAACACTGGCTGGGTTTGAATGAACCCGTTGCTTCACTGAACACATCTCTTCATGTGCTGAGTACAGTCACACTGCAAGCGAGTCTGTCCACATTGTGCAAAAAGCAAAGCGTAGCATCACTCTCAAAGGTAGTTTGGAGAATCCTGAGCATGCTCAGTTTAATGAGTGCCTTTCAGACCCCGTTAACCCGTCGCGGTTTTGTGACGACGTCTTGACCACAAACAAACATTGGAGTTCATGATGTGAAAGCAAATGACTGGACTTCTACCAAGAATTAAGGTTTGCTTGGCTGGAGGCTGATCGCAATTTTTGTCCCAAGCTTAGGAAGCTTCAAAATAGATATTTACACGTAATAAATTAAAAAATCCACTTTCGTAAGGCTGAGACAAGTAGGCCTCAAGTTTATTTGTTTAATTTTCCACAATTGTTGACTTTCTGTTCACTGGATGAACAGAGAGAGCCCTTTCAACGTGTAGAGAAAAAAGGGAAAATGCGTATTTACACTACAAATTGGGATAATGGATATAAAAGATAGTATTGGAAAAAAAATCCCAGCATAAACTGTGATTTTAAGTATTAAAAGTTAGGTTCATGTTTAGTGTCGTTCTTGTGCCACTAACCTCTTTCCTCTCACATTCTGGCATTTAAGACATCTTTTAAAGTCAATCTAATGGTGTCTACTTGATAGCAGTTGTGTAAACAATCTCAAAATCTTTAATACTATCTTGATTTGAATTTCTGTCAAAGCCACCTGCAAACCAGCTTCCTCCATTAACCTTTTTTTTCCCTTCTTTCTCATCAATTACGACAGGTCAAGCCCTCAAGTGCTACAAATGCAGGTTTGGAGTCGGAAACGTGTGCCTAACTACAGAAACCACGTGCAACAGCGGAGAGTCTTGCTTCAGCGGCGTCGGGAAAGCAGGTAAGCAAAAAAAAAAAAACTTCACCTGATACGGTCTATCATCACCGTCTTGATAAAACCTCCCAAACAGCATTCCCGAAGAGCATGTATGGGAATCAGAATGCACAAATACCTATCTGTTGATGTAAAAGTATGTTTACTGAAAGGTAGACATTAAAATTTGTTCTTTCTTTTTTTTTTCCTACTGGTGTAAGTTCAAAACACAGATATTTTCCCTTCGGGATTAGGCTGGACTGTGAAAGACTAAAGTACTTCATTTATTAGTTTATATATAATTAATAAGCCTCCTGATTGACAGGAAGATTAGGTATAACTGACTAAAATGATAAATCGACTTCACCCGTATGTTAGAAGAAAATTAACCCTGATCATCAACAAACTGTCAGATGCCACTCGTACTTATATTATAAATTAGCCGTGACGAATCCGATATCATTTATCAGTATATTTCTTTACATACCCTTGAAGTGATGACTAAATGATAAATATTCCACACTTTTGTGTTTTTATCTTGTTTTCAGTGAAGCATTTCACAATACACTGTATATATCACTTTCAGCCTTTGGCACAAACTATTATACCACTTATGTGTATTTTTTCAATCTGTATACAGTAAACATTACTTTTCTTTATATATTTACACCCAGATGAACATTTTGGGGGCAGTATGGGGCTCTGTGACTTGCCCTGAGACATCATGAGTGTGAAATAACTTTTCTAATAATCTGATTATGATTGACGCTGCTTCTGTGCGCTCATTTTTTATCTCAAAAAGTCCATTAATTATGCGAATCATGTGTTGGAGGGTTTTTTTCGTTTTTGAACACCCAACTGCTATCATGTGTAATATTATTTATTTTTTTCAGCTGTTAAATACCACTTAGACAGGTGCCTTTTTCTCATCTGATGAACATATTTATTTATTATGCAAACTTATTTATATACCTCTCACTTCACTCATAGGTTTTATTGTATATTGTTAAAATATTTTTTATAGTAGATTATTGTATAGGGTAATTTGTATATTTTTCTTTTACCTTTCTGCTCATGTAAGAGGGGAATATCCTCATTGTGGGATTAATAAAGTGTAGTCTAATCTAATTTCTAAAATAATTTCTCTCTCATGGCAGCAACAAGTCTGTGTTCTCAAAACATTAACTCAACAAGGGCCTTTACTTTGTTTGTTTTGTTCTGTTTTATGGATCAGCTGAGGGAATTAAGGGACCAGCTGTTCATAACGCCTACGTGTGGTCATGTGACACATCCATTAGTCATTAGTTGCTATGGCAACCTCCTCCAGCTTAAGTTGCAAGCCCTCTTGTTCAGGGTATTTGTAAATGAGCTCTAACCATAAAAACACAGTGGACGAAGCATTAAGTCATGTGACTCATTTGGTTTATGGAGAGAGGTTTTGAAGCCCATTTTTCTTCGTTACGGGCCGCAGCCATGTTGCTTGAGAAGCTGACAGGAACACGCCCACCACATGTCAATCAAAGTTAGCTATGGCTACCACTTCCTTCAGCGGATCCCAGGTAAAATAACTCGAGAGCTGTTGGCAGAATACACCCTTTAACGTGTTTTCTGAATGTTGGGTTTTGTACAAATGGCTGGTTGCTTCGCTAAGTGCGGTAGCATGATGTGGTAGACTCAAACGCAGCAGTGCCATGGCAACAAGTGACCGTGGTTGTTTCTTACTCTTATCATACCGTCAAAAGCCAATCAAATTTCTTCCTTCTTCTTGTTCAACTTTGCAGTGAAATTTTATCGGATAAAACTTTATTTGGTTGATTAGAAACTAAACAAGTTTCTCTCTCATGGCAGCAACGAGTTGGCATTAGCAACATTAGCATAGTTAGCATTAGCATAGTTAGCATTGAGCCAACTCATCCCACTTTCCTGCATTGAACATCAGGGGCCACAACCTGTATTTTATATTAATTAATGCAAGTAAGGTGGAAATGAGTGGTTAAAGTTTTGCCGATTAAAACAGCAAAAATATGCAAGATCCAAGGCTGTAAATGTCACTAAATGAAGCTGAACAAGCTCTTTTTTATTTTCCCAGGATTCATTGCAGTAGCTTGTAAAAATGAGAATATTTTTACAAATATAATTTATTTGAAGCTTAGAGTGTGTTATGCCATACAGCCATTGGTCCTCCATTTCTTTACAGTTTAAATTTCAGTTGAGACTTGTGGACGTAATCTGCAAAAAAATGACAATCCTACATTTTATATTAGAATATGGAAGCATTTAGAGCTGCAAAAAGTTATTTCAGTTTATATTTAACATTTTGATTTGAGCGGTTGTAACAAAGCAAACATGGATACCTCCTTCTGGTTGATTGTCCCTAACCTCCAACCGATCCTCCAACCGAAGGGCTCAATCCAACACAACAAGCGAGACAGTAATTGTTTATGTTGTTGCTCCACAGCTAAAGTCCTGGACATCAAAATGAAGGGCTGCCTTAAAATGGCTGAGTGCAACAAGACGGTAGACGTGACCTTACCTGGCAGCGACAACACCACCATCTACAAGATGACCAAGAACTGCTGCGACACCGACCTGTGCAACGCCGCTCCTGGCCTGCCCAGACTGTCCGGGCAGAGCCTGGCACTAGCTGCCGTTTCTGCTTTGTTTGCAGCCAACTTTCTGATTTGACAGAAGTCAAAGCAGCTGATTTACGACAGAGCGTGCATACATGATAAAACACTATTGTACAATCATAAGTTGCTACTAGGAGGTATGCGGATTTTTAACCAAATTAATTTTTTTCTCATGTTTACTGTCCTGGAGGGGTATTGTATTTTTGCTTTCATAAGATTTTATATCCGTTAAGCTAAATTCATTCTTGTTTTTTTTTTTTTTTACATTTCTGAATGTATCAGTTCTAATTTTATCCTCTCGAATGAACTGTTAGCTGATAAATAAGTCTTAAATGAGTGTGCAACATGATCATAGCTGTGTCACATGTTGGATATTTCCTTGCATGTAAAAACAAAAATGAAAAAAGAATAAAACATGTTGCCAAGTTAGTCACGAGGTCGAGACAACGCTTTTGTTGGACTGATATGAAGCTACAGTTGGGCTCAACTTTATGTAGTGTAAAAACTGGAAAATTAAAGGAAACTGAAACGTTAAAAGAAAACGCTTGTTTTTTGCAACGGTTACTGTTTATTCAAAGTGGAAAAATAATTTCTTTGGTCACAAATTAAAGAAGTGATTTGACAATTGTGGGATCAGTTTCTCTACCAATCAAATCAGCTTCCAAATCATAAAACTTTTCCTTTAATTTATTACTATTTTATTCTTTACACTTTAGGTTCATGATTATCATAGTGCACAAATGAATCTCTTGTTTAAGAATTTCTGGATCTAATAAATTTTAAATAAAATTTGTTCTTATTTTAGCGAGTAAGTAGGATATTTCATTTCTTGTCTGTCTTATAGCTTTTCTTTTTGTGTTTGTGTTCTGCGTTGCCCTTTTTGTTTTTCAATTTTCAAAAAGAGAAAATAAACAAATGGCTCCAGCACTTCTATTATATTGAGCTTTTGTCTAGTTTTAAATGATTTTTTTTTCTTTTTTTTCTGTACACAACACACAGGGATGATACATAACTGAGATTAAACTGAAGTTTGTCTCCTTGACTCTTAAATTGTGATGCCTTCTCTAAACTTGGACTTCTGGTTTTATTTATGTACAAAACAAATAATAAAAAAAAAAAAAAAACTTGTCACGCTCCTGTCATGTGGATTGTTTTTCTGAGAACTTGGATTGGAGACAAGTTTTTGTATGAATAAGCATCCAGACTTGGCGGGGAAGGGAGGACATATCTGCAGCGTAACCAGTGTGGTCTGGTTCTTTACAAACAACTGAATCATCCTCACCTGTCTGGACTGACCAGTTCTGCCACAACTCGTGATTATGCAGACGATGCACTCAAGTCTAACTCACACATCTATGGTCATGTCACATATTTTTAAAATGATATGAAATAAATGGGTCATCAGAAATAAAAAGTAAACAGATAAGTAATTTTAGAAGTGAGTACATAAATAAAACATCTTCCAGAGTCAGGTGGTTTCTCCTCATGATGTGAAAGAAATAACTTATGAAGAAATGGGTTTGTTTCTACGGATTTCCAGATTCCTGAAAGCTGTACTGCCCTTTGTTGGTTTTTTACACATTAACACATAAATGTTCAGGTGTTTTAAGATGAAAACTGAAGAATACTCAATAGTCTTGTGAGAAATGTCTTCTATCTATCTATCTATCTATCTATCTATCTTTCCATCTATCTATCTATAGATAGAGAGATCTATATATAAATATATATATAGATAGATAGATCTATTTATATATATATATATAAATATATAGATAGATAGATAGATAGATAGATCGATATGAGAATCAAAGCTGTATAAATATACCTATACGTATACATACATAC
>JAOWBL010000467.1:0-17495 GCA_028564865.1 Zenarchopterus dispar | reverse complement strand
CTATCTATCTATCTATCTATCTATCTATCTATCTATCTATCTATCTATCTATCTATCTATCTATCTATCTATCTGTTGTTGATTTATGAACATGGTGTGTTCTGTGTTAGTTATAGGTGCGCCTCGCTGGGAGTGGAATTAAAGTGGTTAATTGATTAGTGGGGAGAGTAGAAGAGCAGTACTGTGTGCCATGCTGAAGTGCTTCTTGGATATTCTGTTTAGCCAGTAGGTAGAGCAGGTGAGCCATCTAGCTCTGTTTGTTTTCTAAATGTATGGAGCTTAGTTGTTTATGTGATTATTATTGTTGTATATTTTCAGTTTGTATACTTTTCTCTAGGTAATTTGATTATGAACATCATGATGTTAAATCATATTGTTTATTATTTCCAGAAGTGTGACAAAACTGAGTTCATAATAAAGCATCATAACCGCATTATTGAAGCCAGCTGAGATAAGATACCTCATCTCCCTGTCATTGTTCTGGTGCTCTGACGGCACAGCATTGTGTTTCCTGCCTAAACCTAAATGGATTGGCATCAACCCTTCACCTCATTAACAAAGCCTGATTCTTTAGTTGGAAGCTGGAGAACTGAAGATAGGGGAGGAATTTACAAAATCTTTTGAAGTTTATTCTGAATCTGGTCACAGGTAAAGTAGAGCAGTGCTGGGCTCAGGGAGCCAGAAATCAACAAGAATGGCCATCTGAGTTGAGCCCTGATCTCTATTATTGTTTTAGACTTATTCTTGTTGGGCTGAATGTTGACCCATCCAATTTGTTGTTATACGTGCCTGACTGTTATTGGCCTGTTATCCTAGACATGTGCAGATCGACCACTTTTCACATTATCAGCTAGAATGTATTGCTCTTCATAAATGTGTGATTGTTTGGAATCAGCTTGTATTTATCTGCAACAGGACAGAAGGATTCTCACAAGAAAAGCTCAAGTAAAACATGTCAGCAAGTAACATTAAGATAATAGACTATAACAAAGATTAACTGTGAATCTTACTAGAAGAATAAGCATAACTGTTGTCAAAGAACATTACTATTGTAGACAATTCTTACAGTTGTTTAATAACTCAGGTGAACCAAAATAACCATATATTACCAGTAACAAAGCCACAGCATCCAGTTTCACTCAGTTATGCAGTCTTATTTCTCATTCTTGTTTCTTCTGAAATGTTACAGGTAAAATCTTGAATGATAACACTCAGCTGAAGGAGTACAAAATCGATGAGAAGAACTTTGTGGTGGTTATGGTTACCAAGGTCGGTGTCACATTCTCTCTTTTTTTTTTTTTTTTTAAATTTCAGTATAAATGTTTTTATGATAATTATTTTCCTGCTGCCTTCAGCGTACTCAACACCAGGTTCTTTTAACAGATGCAACACTACAGTAGTTTATACTGGTTCTGATGGTACCAGTTTCACCTTAGGAACAGCCAGCAGTAGAAGCTTTTGCAGATAAAGTAGGAGAAACTAGACTGAGATGATTTGGACACAAAAGGATAATTAATTAACACATTTTTAGAAGGATGCTGCACCTAACTGGAGCACTGTTATATAAAAATAGGCATGTAGCCAAGAAAACAAAAAATCTTCAACCTTTGTGAAATCTTTTGTGTGCACCTAAAAACTATGGTGTATAGTCCTTAGATGTGAGAGAACATGCTATGTGAGTCTGTTCAACAAAGTCGTCCATCAGGATTATTTTACATTGTTGGGTCAGCAGAAGAGTGACATGTTGGAATGCAGCTCCGCCCACTCACGTTTGTTTCTCCCAATACAACTAACCATCAGTTCTGATGTTTGTTTACAGCCTAAACCACTTCCTCCTCCGCAGCCCACTGCAGCGCCAGGGCCGGTTTCTGCTCCAACACAAGCACCCTCTATGGCAACACAAGCAGCCACAGCCACCGCCTCTGAACCGCCACCCCCTGTCCCAAAAACTCCTCCCCTGTCAACTATGGCTGCCACTGCAGCCGTTATCCAGGACTTGCAGTCTTCCAAGGACTTTGGTCCTGAGCCCACAGACTCTGGTTCAGCTGCTCAAACTGCCCTGGCCCTAGCAGAACCCTCCGCTGCTCCAGAACCCCCGACTCTGGCTGTCCCATCAGAACAGAAGCCAAAGGAAACCCAAGACACCAAGGCCTTTGCTTCAGTCCCATCTCCGGCCACAGGCTCTGTCTCAGTCCCAGCAGTGGTAGCCTCAGCTCCAGACCCGGCACTGGGTCCAGTGCTAGGCCCAGATCTATCCTCAGCATCAGCCCCAGACCCAGCTCCAGCTCCTGCCCCAGTTCAGTCCTCTGCTTCCAGGTCTGAGAAAGCTTATTGCTTCGTATTCTGGCTGCTAACTTTTTGTACAGCTGTCTCACTCTGAGGTTTTTAGAAATTACAGTTCTAACCTGCATGTGTCCTGGACAAACTGCCCACTCAGCACTCTTACAGAGTATTCAGAACATTTGCAGAACCTAGAGAACATAAGTACATACACACTGTATTATATTTATCTATAGTGTTTTTCCAACTACAATGACTAGTCTTAATGGAGAATTAGTTGGTTTATTTGATTTTTCAAGAGAGCAGCGCTAGTCAGATGGAGTTGCTGTTGGTGGCAGGTCCTTTATCTTCACATCTCAGGATCCTACTGCAAAAATAGAGAGCAACTAATTGGAGATAAACTGCAGCCGTGGTAAATCAAATCAAATCAGATCAAACTTCATTTATATAGCACTTTTCATACAATAAAGAGCACATGCTTTTTTTTTTTTAAATGGTTTTTGTAAATTCCATCATTTGGCTCATGGTATATCTGAACCTTTAAGGAAACTACAGGGACAGTAAACCACTACATTTGAAAGGTGCTAATAACTTGTCCTTCCGCGTTAAGCTGGTTTGATCATATTTTTGGTTTAACAGTAAAAACAAAATCAGTTGCACCCATCTAGGACTCCCCCCGCTCTCCCTGCGACTCCTCCTCCACCAACCCTGATAACTATCACTATGATGCAAAACAATCAAAGGTTAAGATCATCAGTTGGTGTGTGTCTTCAAGGGAAATGGTGATGTATAGCTGTGTGTCATCAGCAAAATTAATGCTTTGTTGTCTAATGACATCCCCAAGTGAAAGCATATATAAATTAAAAAGAAGTGGGCCTAGAATTGAGCCTTCGGGTACACCATATTGGATTTTGCCGATCCCTGAGGAGCATATATCCATATTTACCAAACCTTCTATCTGTGAGGTAGGATTTGAACCAGTTAAGAGGAGTGCTACAGAGGCCAACCAAGTGCCTAAGTCTATTTATATGGATTAGGTGGTCTACTTTATCAAAGGCTGCAATTAGATCCAGTAGTACCAGGACTAAGATCTTGTGCGAGTCCGGGTTGTACCTAAAATCATTGATGATTTTTAACAAGGCTATATCTGTACTGTGGTTCATCCGGAAGCCAGATTGAAATCGCTCACAAACACAATTTTTGATAAAAAAATTATTCAACTGAATAAAAACAAGTTTATCTTTTGCTTAAAATGACAAGTTGGATACTGGTCGATAGTTATTAAGAACATCAGGATTCAGATTACTTTTCTTAAGAAGGTGCTTTACCATGGCTGTTTCAAAGGCAGAAGGAAAGACATCTATTTGAAGAGAGCAATTCACAATATTTAAAAGCTCGCCCTCAAAGAATTCATAAAATGTTTTTTAAAAGCGGCGTGGGAATTGGATCTAAAAGGTACGTAGTGGGATCGACTTGGGAGAAGACTCTACCAAGCATCTTAGCATCAACCACGACAAAACTGTCCAGTGTTCTCTCAGGTAAAAGCACACCTTTAGTTTCACTAAAAACAGTTGTTTGGTCAAGTAAAGCGTTGGTTCTAATATTGTCAATTTTGCTCCTGAAGTGGTCCGCAAATTCTTCGGATAAAAGGTAATTTATACAAAGTCTGTGTTTATTAAAATCAGGGTTAATTAGATTGTCAGTAGTGGAGAACAGAACTCTGATGTTATTTTTATTTTCAGTAATTAGTTTTGCAAAGTAATTGTTTCTTGCCTGTTTACATATTTTGAGTTCTTGTAGAATTTGATAATTTCTTGAGTTTGTTTTTCCCCCATTTTCTTTCAGCATACATTCAACATTTTCTGTAATTTTGTTTGAGTTGTCCAATTTCCTCGTTTCTCCTTGGGACCATGGGCTTAGTTTATCTGTTTTTGCCTTTATTGGAGCTACTGAGTCCAGGCTTGACTTAAGTTCTCTGTTAAAACTGTCAAGGATAAAAACACAGGAAGCACCTAAAATAACTGGGGGAGTCTTGTAACAGACTTCAATAAAATTTGCAGCCACTTCTGGTGCTAGGCACTGAGGTCTCCCTTTGCATAAAACCAGTGATGTTAAAAAACACATAACAGTGGTTTATGGTGCTCAATAGGTTTCTCCTGGCTTTGAACCACTGTGATAGTATGTAATAAAAGAACTGACCATGCCCTCTGTGATGTCACCTGTAGGTTTCCAAAGAGTGCCTTTGAAAACAGTTGTCTGTGAGTTTGGGGGTTCAGGAAAACAACTTATTAAGACTTGCAGCTGTTGCTCTGCCCCATTCTTCCACACATTGGGCCACTGTTGTCATATATTTAGTTTTAAGATTCTTATTTCTTCATCTCTGTGCTTCTACAGTTTGATACATGAATTGGGTCTCCTGGAAGAGGCAGCATCAATATTGGGTAAGTATCACTTGTTTTGTTTTTTTTGTCACAAATGTAAAAAGAAACTAACAATAACAACAACAACAAAAACCAGGTGTGCTGTTTTACCATTGGTCATTCCATTTGGGCTTGATTTGGTGCATCAGTGGCTCAGGTGTCATCAGTGATGTCTCTTCTTGACTTAAGCATGCCTCTACTTTAGTCTTTTGAGATCAAATAATATATTGTGTGATGGTTTATAAATACCATAGCATCTCCACAAGTATAGAGAGAATTTTACCTAAGCGAGAGTCATTAGCCAGGTTTTCATAGCTCATATGAAGCTAGGTATCAGTAATGATGAAAATCTTTTGAAGCAGTTTTGACTGCTGCCTAGTCTCCAATATCTGCAAATAGCTGTTATTTCACTAAATTATTAACCAATATTTACCTCATTTTAAGACCTGGTATGTACAAGACGAGCTTATTTTTGTCCTGATACAAAAAAACTTGATGAAATATTTACTGTTCTTAGTTGAATAGTACCAACTTCACATTATAACTGATTGGCGTAAAACATTTTGTGACGAGGATTTGTTCTGTTGTGTGTGCAGTGACCGGTTCAGCCTATGAAAACTTGGTGTCAGAGATCATGTCTATGGGATACGAACGGGAGCAGGTGGTTGCTGCACTCAGAGCCAGCTACAACAACCCAGACCGAGCTGTGGAGTATCTTCTTATGGTGAGGGTTCTTCTAGCTTCCCTGTCTGCCTGCTGCTCTGTTGGAGAGTGTAGTAAATGTTTATGTCCTGTAGGGTCTCCCTGCAGAGGAGTGCGACCCACCCACTCAAGAACCAGTTAGACATAGTCCTCCACCCAACCCCTCCACACCTGCAACACAAGAGCCGCAGCAATTGCCCATCAACTCCAACAGTAAGATCACACTGATGCCCATTATTTTATTGTATTTATTCAGCCTGTTGTAGGAAGAGGACTTAAGTGCAGAGTCTCTCTGCAGAGACCAACTGGAGTGATGGGGCCTCTAGTTTGGTTTCCATCTATGTTATTAGTGCACATATTTCAGAATCAGAAGGCTTTATTTCCAGGTACAGTCAGGAACATTCACAGTTATAGAACTTTGTTGTGGTGTCAAGGACAAAGCAAAAAGGGAAATGAAGCAAAAGTCATAACAAAGAAGTCGTCGGGGGAATTGGGGCCGTGTTTAGCAGGCTGACTGCAGTTGGGGAAGAACTGTTCATGTGACATGAGGTCCTGGTCCTAATGGACCATTGCCTCTTCCCAGAGGCCACGGTCAGGTGAAGCCTTCTGTGATCCTGGCTGCATGTCTCCGGGTTTTGGAGATGTTCGTCTCCTGAAGAGATGGGAGGTTGCAGCTGATCACCTTCACAGCAGAGCAGATGATGCAGTTTGGCCTTGTTCCTAGCCATGGCTGCAGGAAACCAAACTGTTATGGAGGAAGTTAGGCCCAAACCCATTGGTTCATTGGCCAGTCTGTCCATAAAGACAGACTGGCCAATGAACCACCACCCCGTACACTCCTGCAACAGGAGCACACCTCCCTCCACCCACCCACCTATTGGAGGCAGGCCAAAGGGGGAGAAGGCACCGGAGGGAGAGGAAGGAAGAAAGAATGGGGGCAACACAACCAGCACCAGGCAGGAACAAACAAGAGGATACAGTCCACACCCAAAGGGCAACTCCAGGATGGCCGCATGTTACCCCCCCCACACCAGGATGTACCAGCCAGCAACAACCCACCACACCACAGCACTCAGCAGGATGTTCATATCTCCAGCTTTGATGGAGAGAAAGGTGAGGGAGCTGAAGTTTGGAGCTGTCTGGCTGATCCTGGTGTGGTAGCGAAGGAAATCAACTGTAGATGTTTTAAGATATACTGTACAAAAGAGTTTCAAAGCAAAGTTGATGCTTACTTGAGGAAGTGTTTCAGTTTGAAAGACAGTTGTGGTAATAAGTAGGATTTTTTTTTTCAGGTGGGAGTTGGACTACATCAGCTACAGTGCAGTTTTTGTATGTGAGCCACATGGAGATGACATCAATGCTGTGACTGAGTGTGTGACTGACTATATGAACTTCTGTGAGGACATCATCAACCTCAGCGATCTTGTCTTCCACCTTAGTCATGGATCTTGCTGAGGTCCATCGTTGTCTCCTACCACATGCGGGCCCCCTTCTCCCCCTGCTGCCTGTCTGTCTCTAGCAATCAGGTGAAAAGACAACTGGAGAGGCTGAACAGGAACAACACTGTAGGTCTGGATGGCTTCAGCCCCAGAGTCCTGAAAGCCTGTTCAGACCAGCAGTGTGGGATTCTGCAGAACCTCTTCAGCCTCAGCCTAAGCCAGGAGAAGGTTCCATTCTGCCTTGTTTCAGTACCAAAAAAATCTCGTCCATCTTCTCCTAATGACTGTAGACCTGTGGCCCTAATAACTCACACCATGAAGGTCCTGGAGAGACTTTTATTGACCCACCTGAATAGGCAAATAAGCACCTTCCAGGACCCACTGAAGTTTGTTTATCATTGTAGGGTTGTAGTTGAATACACATTCTTGCTTCAATGAACACATGCTTCAGTGAACTGACAGTGATCTGGACAAAGCAGCGGCACTTTGAGGATCATGTTCTTTGACTTTGCCATTAAATTTAACACTATCCAGCCTGCATTACAAGATAAGAAACATAAGTGGATGCCTCCACAATCACTTGGATTAATGACTACCTGAAAACAGACCACAGTTAGTGAGACTGAATGGTTGTGTCTAACCAGGTGGTCACCATCACAGGAGCTCCACAAGATACTGTACTCTCATCATTCCTCTTCATGCTGTACACCTCAAACTTCCAGTACAATTCGGAGTCCTGTCATCTACAGAAATACTCAGATTACTCTGCAGTTGTGGGGAGTATCAGTGATGGACAAGAGACTGGAGACAGAGGACTGGTGGACCGTTTTGTCACATGGTGTGGGAACAATCATCTCATTTTGAATGTAAGCAAGTCAAGGAAATGATTGTGGATTTTAGAAGAGCCAAGATTATGTCAAATAGTTTTTCCATCATGGGAGAATAAGTGGAGGTGCTGGAGGAGTATAAATACCTCATTGTTCACCTGGACAACATACTGGACTGAAGCTACAACACTGATGCTGTTTATAATAAGGGACAAAGCAGACTTTATTTCTTGAGGTCCTTAAGTGTTTGTTGCAATATGCTGTATATCTTCTATAAGTCTGTTGTAGAGAGTTCAGTCACATCTGCAGTCATTTGTTGAGAAGCAGCATTAGAGCCAGTGACCTAGGCTGGCTCTGTTCTGGGGCCTGTTCTGGAGCATTTGGGGATGTTTGTGCAAAGAAGGATATTTTAAATAAAGAAGATCATGGACAACCCTGAGTATCTGATTCACAACACATTTATTTGAACACAGAGTGTCTTCACTCAGAAGTTTCTTTACCGCTGCAGGAGATCCATCAGACCGCTGCAGGAGATCCATCAGATCGCTACAGGAGATCCATCAGATCGCTACAGGAGAACCATCAGACCGCTAAAGAAACTTAAAGACAGAACAGCACTGCATGTGTGAAATTAGGACTAGTGAATTTTAATTGAAATCTGGTATCTCTTTGATGAAGTACCTTGATTTGTTAGACATTTAATGAACAGACTTTCCACCTGGTTAATCTGCACTTAGTTTTTCAGGAAATAAATGTCACACTCAATAAACAGCTTGGTTTACCTCCAGCAGAGCCAGTGTCTGACAATCAGCCTCCCAGTTCTGGAGGAGGTCCTGTGCCCACTGGGAACCCTTTGGAGTTCCTCAGGAACCAGCCTCAGTTCCAGCAGATGAGACGGATCATCCAGCAGAATCCAGCCCTCCTCCCAGCGCTGCTGCAACAGCTAGGCAGAGACAACCCGCAACTGCTGCAGGTACAGAGAAGAAGACAAGGACAAAGAGATCTTTGAGATCTGGTTGGGCTTTTTATGCAGTTGTTGGAGTCAGGGGGGGAGAACATGATATACATCACATGTGTCAAACTCAACAGCCACAGGCCAGATAAGATAAGATGAGATGTAAAGACAGCTATATTCAATTATGTACCTAATAAGATGGTGTGTGCTGTTTTACAGACACATCCATCCATCCATTTTCTAGACCCGTTGAATCCATTTCTGGGTCACTGGGGTCTGCTGGAGCCTACCCCAGCCCATCACAGGCAAGAGGCAGGGGTACACCCTGGACAGGTCACCAGTCCATCGCAGGGCCACATACATAGACCAAAAACCATTCACACACACACTCACACCTATGGGCGTTTTTAGAGTTCCCAATCAACATCACATACATGTGTTTTGGACTGTGGGAGGAAACCGGAGTACCCGGAGAAAACCCACGCAAGCATGGGAGTTTTTCCTTCCCACCGTTGCCAAGTGCTTACTCATAGGGGATCGTTGGATTGTTGGGATTTTCCTTGTAACACTGTTCTATCTTTACCCTACAGTGTGAAGCGCCTCGAGGCGACGTTTGTTGTGAATTGGCGCTATATAAATAAAATTGAATTGAGTTGAATTGAATGGGGAGAACATGCAAACTCCACACAGAAAGACTTCTGGCCGGGAGTCGAACCAGGAACCTTCTTGCTGTGAGGTAACAGTGCTGACCACTAAGCCACCATTCTGCCCTTTGGAACAAAAATCTCCAAGAAAAGTTACGTTTATTCAGAGTGACGGTCTTCTAAAGGGAACTGGAAAAAAACCCCAACTATATTTCTACTTAATGGATACAAGCTGGTGTGTTTTAGCTTTTGGACTGAGGCAATGCCCAAAGAAAAAATGCAAAAAGTATATTAATTTAAAAAGCCTGGCAGCTAAAACTAGCCCTTTAACAACCTGGTGTTTGTCATAAAGATGTCAGGTTACAGATGGGTACAGACAATTAAATTTTGCAAGCAGCATGGTGTCATTTCACATATGATATGGTGACTTTAAAATACAGTTGTGTAAATGGTATAACCCTCTCTTTTTTTAATCCTTGAGCTGAAATGATGACGTCTGGTCATCTGACACTGTATACGAAACCTGTCAATCAGAAATAAAAGAAGCCCCCAA
The DNA here is from genome assembly GCA_028564865.1 of Zenarchopterus dispar. Classification (NCBI taxonomy): domain Eukaryota; kingdom Metazoa; phylum Chordata; class Actinopteri; order Beloniformes; family Zenarchopteridae; genus Zenarchopterus; species Zenarchopterus dispar. The sequence continues at coordinate 7,675 of JAOWBL010000467.1, read as the reverse complement.
TCATGCGTCTGTTTGTTGCATCAGTTGTTTAGTCAATTTCAAATACTGAACATTGAGGATGACCTGGTAGTCTGGAGGTCTTCTAACAGTGGTTGGGGCTCTTTACATGTTCATAGTCACATTTATAATAAAAAATGACTGACTGGAAGTATGACCACTTAAACGTTATGACCTGCTTGAGTTGAATCCTTTACTTGAAACATACCAGAAAAGTGAATCCAATGGACTGTCTTTGATGAGCATGGCCAGACATCCTTGTTCTTTTCTTTTCATAAGAATTAGTTTGGTTCTTCTGGATTCAGAATTGATTTCTAGGGGGGTGGAACTGCTTCTGGACATCATCCGAAATGCACACAGTCAATTAGAGAAATGGAGTTTGTGTCTTGAATTTTAGAACTTGGATGCTAAAAGAGACGTCATACAAAGCCTGCCCCTGACCTGCTGTGATTGGTTTAGTATGTTTCATACCACCAGAAATGGCTGTGAATGTTAGAGGTATCAGAACTATTCAATGAGAGGGAATTTTCATGAGGTGAATGACTACGGCTGGACAGGCTGACATTTCCCATCATCCATCTGTGTAAACCCTCACACAGTTGGTGATGCTCTGTATTGATTGTGTCATTTGCAGCAAATTACGCAGCATCAGGAGAGTTTTGTCCAGATGCTGAATGAGCCACGAGGTGGAGACCTAGCTGGAGACCTAGCTGGAGAGGGGGCAGAGGGGCTCCAGAGGCCACCGCAGACCAACTACATCCAGGTCACCCCCCAGGAGAAGGAGGCTATAGAGAGAGTGAGTGCTGAACATTTCACAGTTGTCCTGACCCTAGGGGGTCCATCACATGCTGTCTGTCGATTGAAATTGAAGTTATCTGTCAGCTTGTTTAAAAACATGATCAAAATCATCTGATGAGTGTTGATGCAACCTCAGACATATAAAGATTTCACAGTGGCAATAGCTAGTTAATAAAAGTGGAGTAAAAAATTTTAAAAAAGCATCTTGTGTGCAACACCAAGTACCTCCTTACTACTTCCACAGGATTTAAGAGGGTAAGTTGCAGCTAGCTACTGCTGCTCTTAACTGATGAACTGATCACCAGCAGGTGTTTAGACCTCTAGAAAAGAAAATGTTTTAGCACTTTTCTGGTCTGGAACATTTAGGCGTGTGTTAATGCAATGGCAGCAGAGAAGGATATCAGCAATGGTCCGAGAGAAAGGATTATTGTGATTTCTAAACTATTTGGAGTTCAACCTTTTACGGATAGATAGGTTACTCAAAAGTAGAAAACACTAAAGGTAGTTTTTAATCTTCCCAGGAATGGATGTGACAGCAGGTTTACCTCAGGTCCAACCGCCAAATGTCCACAGAAACGCATACAAAAGAGAATGAATCAGTTGTTTATTGTGCACATTGTTCCAGAAGTCTGCTGGTTTATTCAGATGCGGTTGTGTGATCCTCAGTAATGATTCCATGTTCTTTTTAGATGAAAGATTTTTTTTCTTTAAATCTTTAAAACAAACCATACTAGTTCAGTCTTCTGATTGTGCTATCATGAACTTTAATATTTAAAAGGTCAGTGAGGTCTGTAGACTCTTGAAATGTTGTTCTACGGTTTGTGGCATTTCAAGGTCTGATCCTGGGGTAAATTACCAGGGGTGTTCACGTCTAGAAGACTGACAAGTGTCTTTAATGGTTTCCACTCCAACAGTTTGGAAATGGTTTTATCATCTTTTCTAGACTGCTCTGCAGCACCAGTTCCTTCTCTAAGACCATCACTGATGTCTCTCCTGTGTGAGTGTAGATGTAATACCAACGTGTTTGCTGTGTTGCAGTTAAAAGCGCTTGGCTTCCCTGAAGGACTGGTCATCCAGGCGTACTTCGCCTGCGAGAAGAACGAGAATCTGGCTGCTAACTTCCTGCTCCAACAAACATGGGATGATGAGTAAACAAACACCACCAGAGGGCGCCACAATGTGCACAATTCCACCGCAGAGGAGAAAGGGTGCTGAAGAAGACAATGACTTTCATGCCATGTGCCTGTGCTAAAGATAATGATGATGATCTGCTGTTGTTTTAAAGTTAGTTGTTCTGCTCTTCATCTTCATTGTAGCTCACTGCTGCTACTGAGTGACCACACCCACACACCTGCACATCCTCACCACTGACACCTTCCTGCTAATCTGGCTCAACTGAGTTCTTCTGACTCTGAACTCAACGAGCCAGCTGCTCTGTTGTAGGTTTAACTGAAGTTCAATTTTAAACCTCTTTGTGACGTAAGAAGATCACATGACTTTTGCCCTGCATGCTAGTTGTCACCAGGAGATTCAGCAGAAACTGGGACATTTCGGACTGTTTCCAGGTCTTTGAGGACTTTTAGTCTAACACCCTTCATGTGCTTCTTCATGGGTGTTTGTTTGGTGTTTAAAGGTTTTCATGGCTGTGTGTCATGTTTTGACTTTTAATTATGATAATATTAGTCTAATATTTAAATTGTTGTGTTTTTTCTCATAATTTTGGCATCTTTAAGTTGCTGTGTCATGCAGCTGATTTTAGTTTCTCATTTGGACTCCTAGAATATCCTCACATATCTTTTCTGGGCAACTTAAGGTGTTCCTGAAATTGTGTGTGCATGAAAATAGATGAATGAGATAAAATTATCACTTTGAAACATTTATTGATAACAGGATTGACAATATTTCTTTTACTTCAGTATGTAGATATTTTTTGATGCATGTAGCTGTCCTGACTCTGCAGGGTTATTAAAATGAACTTCCTGTTCCCAGGTAGTTTAATTGTTTATCAACTGAATATGTCCCTGTGTTGATGGTGCAGTCATGTTCCAGACTGGAGCAATGCAGTGAGTTTAAACTTGTATAGATGAAGTTTATGTAGTACCATGTTCTACCAGATGGTGCAATTGGGCCAACAAATCTCAGATATGATCAGTTATGTTCCCTCGTTGGTGGTGGAGTATGCAGATATTTTATGCAGTGTTTATTTGAAACTGAAGTTATATTTTAGGGCTGAGGACTTCGTAGTGTGTCTGAGGAGGATGTAGATGTTGGGCTTTAATCTTGTTTCCTTTACTGTTGAAACTGCGGAAAATGCAGATGTTAAATAGGCCAAATGGAAACAGAAACATGTCAGTTTTGTAAGAACGCCTTTATAAACTATGTCACAGCAAAGTTTTTACATTAACATGAGGTGGTTTTAAGCATATTTTGCAAAACTGGAATGGAAAGGTAGTTTTACAGGGTGTGAGTCACTGGCTTATCTCCATGACTAGTAAAAACCCCACAACAAGATTTTTTAGGAATCTCTGCAGGGCTGGGACAAGTCCTGGGGTTTTGTACTTCAGATGGTTCTGGGGTGGTGTTGAAAGACCGCAGATGACGTTCTGTCACCTCAGTGTCTCCTTCGAGTTTGAGTCATCTCTTCTGATTTATCACCAAGATCACGACAGAGACATCAACCATCTCTGCCCCTTCCATGTTTATCCCCTTCCAAACTTATGTTCTTCCTCTCTTTTTGTCATCATCTTCTTTTATTGTAATAGTTTGTCACGTGTTTTATCACTATGAGGTGATGCGGTAGCTAAGAGCGTGGTCCTGTTGAAGTTCTAGCCTCCTCGCTTTCACCTCCGAGGCCCCTGCAATGGAAACCCAGCCTTTCCTGTAAGATCTGGTTCCTTGGATCATGATGTAGCAGGTCAACAAAAGGAGGTAGTTCACCACATAGTTTATGTTGTTTTGAAGTGAACGTAATTTTGGCTTGAGTGGTTGCAGGACTAGAAATCAACAAAATGAAGGGGGTTCTGGCTAGCTGTTACAATTAAAGGACTTTCATGCAGAAGATGAGAAACAAGACATAAACAGAAATGGAAAAAACAGGGAATTCCCGGTTGACTTTTATCAATATTTTGAAATATTGCTCAAGCTTTGCACCAGAACTGTAATGGAAGTGGTTTGGTCATGTCTGTTGGCTCTGAGCAGCAGTGATGATGCTTCCTTTCAGCAAAAACCTCCAGTTGTGTCACATATCCATGGATGCAGCTCTCAGATGAAGTGTGAGAGTGTCTTATGTGGCCTCTTCTGGTTGTTGCAGTGATGTATATGTTTGAGTTTGTGTAACAGAGGTTGCGTTCTTTTGTAAATGTGACCTCTGAGGACTGATCAAACACCTGCAGACCATCTCCATCTTGTGCCACATCTTCAGTACTTATCTCTGAGAAGCTGAGCCATTGCTCCTATATGCCTCATGACTTGAAACATGAACATATTTACTGTTTTAGATGTAGTTTACAGACCAGTGTTGGCAGTTTATTCCACTGTGGAGTAAACTGGGATAGGTAATCGCAGCTAATTACTGATCTTTTATATAATGGACTAAACAGAAATGTATGCACTAAACCCAGAACAAACAGGTATTTTTCAGCATGTGCTTTGCAGTTTCAGTATTTTCTTCTTACATATTTGTTCTGAGTTTGAGGTGCTGAAAGAACTTTATTGTGATGCTGTCGAGTTGTGCAATTGTAGAAATTGCAGCACTGCCAAAAGGATGGTGAACCTGCTGCACCTTTCAGTTTACCTTTCGGTTAATTGTTCAGGTTTTTCCTTTTTGTTTGGATTGAAAAAAAATCACCTCAAATCTGAAACACATCATTTTTGTTGTGAAAGTATTTTTTCCCCTAATGTGTGTAAAATAAAATAAAGTGCTTTTACGAAATCAGATGAGTAGAGTGATTTCACAGCAAGAAAGAAACTTGTTTTTTTTAATTCTACAAAAATGTTGATGAAATACTTGTAAACACACCTTCTTACAAATGCACCTGCAAATACAGTAACAGCTTTGTTTCAAACTGAGTTTGTTGAACCTGAACTCAGGGTAACTCAGAGTTTTCTGTTTCACAAGTGAGGTTACTTAACCCTGACCAAGAAGGTTCAGTTGAACTGGTTTCAGAAACCTAGGTAACTCATCTTTGAAGTTTGTTACCGTGGTAACTGTGAAGTAAACCTGGTCAAGAGCAGGTTTACTTCTTTCCTTTTTTTTTGTCTGCATATATTTTAATGGTTAGTACTGTGATTTGGTACAAACTTCATCCAATGGATATAAATATGCATTTTAATCTTGCAGCAGATATTTTCATATGGTGCGTTAATGTGAGGTGTGTGTCCTTCACTAGTCTTCCTAGATAGTTTAATCTCACCTACTTTATTAATGTCTGACTTCCTGATTCTGCTTAGGAGGACCAAACCACCAATGTGAAACACAAAAGTACAAGAGTGACAAAACGACAGACAATGATGGGTGCAGTGTGTGTACTGTGGTGATCACTGTGGTGTTTGTGTGATGTGTCTTCATGATGAGATGTGTTACATTAGGAGACAGACGTGATAGCAGAAGACAGATCGACACAAAAGAAAAGGAACAACCATAGGGCCAATAAGAACATTAATCCTAATATCATTATTGACACTATAATTACTACAAGTACTGCCAACAGCTCAAGCCCTCTCCCAGGCGGCCACATGAGCATGCAAACTCCGGCCGGCAGGGAGACCAGCCCAGGAAGTGCCCACAGCTCCCTGGCCCAAAACCCACCAGGACTGCGCCATCACCGACGGGGTGGACCCAGGGGCCTTGGGCCACAACTGGTAGTCCTGCCCAGGCCCCCCCAAAACCCCTGCGCCCAATCCACAGCATGAGGGTCACAAACATCAGCTGACCCCGGAACGACCAGGCCGCGTGCCCTTGCAACAGCAGCTCAACCCCCCTCTACCCACCAGCTGACACCAGACAAAAGAGGGAAAGGGGGAGCAGAGAAGGACGTGAGGTGGAAGGAAGGGAGAATGGGGCAATGCAGACAGTGCAGGGGAAGGGTCCAAGACGTCCACCGTCCGCACAAACATCCCACCATCATTCAGCCATCCCTCCTCCACCCCAGTTAATTAGAGGTGGGTCTTTTTTTTTAAAATTTAAATGAAGTGTGTGTCTAGGTGCAATAAAAAAAGGAAAGATATGGTGTACAGGGTGGTATCCCCCCGCCTCCCCAGGTTTCCTTTAAATTTCTTTTTTTTCCTCCTCTTTTTTTCAATAAAAAACTTGAAGTTTGTTCGTGTTTGTGGGTGCATTAAAAACAGAGAGATGTGGTGTGTAGGGTGGAAGGTCCTGGCAACCAAAACTCTCGCTGATATGATGATTTTATTTATTTGGGGTGGAGAAGGGAGTCATGTCAGGAGGCTGCAAGGCCCAACCCCAACCGGAGGCCCCAGGGAAAACCCCGGGGCTCAGGCAGCTGGCACATGTGTCCCCAGCCAGGAACGCCCCATAGCAGAGTCCAGGCGGGGTCCAGATCCATCCCCAGCCACAGACCAGGCACCTGAAGTGACCCAGAGGAAGGCCACCAGGCAGGGGAGTGCGCCGGATCACCACCAGCCAGACACCACCCTAGTGGAGGGGAGCACCCCATACCCGCCTCAGTGGCCCCCCTGGCACCAGTCCTGCCACACCCACCCACCACCTGCCAGCCCCCCATTACCCACACCCCAGCTCGGTGATGGCCAGGGGCGGCGGCAGAGCAGCCACCGCTGCTATGAGCCAACATCGGGCAGCAGCACACGGAGCCCGCAGGCCCAGGCGAACCCCCACCCCATGGACGAGAGCATGGGAGGGAAGAGGGCCTGGAGGAGACCAGCCCGGCCCCATCCCAGCCCCAGGATCCCCTCCGGGCCCCTGCCACCAGAGACACAGCCAACAAGGGGGCAGGACCCCCGGAACTGCGGACACCAATCTGTGTACCCCCACCGAGAGAGAAGGGGACCAGAACATCACAGCCCATCAGAGGAGCAGGACAAACAGAAGGCTTCTGGGAAGAAGGCGGAGAGTAGCTTAGTAACAACAATAACACAATAACACATGCAAGCAACTTATACATTCAATAACAATACACAATATTAACCCTACACCGAAATATGTGGGTCAATGGATCTTCAGTCTAAACAAAACAGGAGTACTGTATTGATTACAGCATAGATGTGTATTATGCGTGAGTTACAAGAATATGCATAGAGATATTAATCTGGATATTTGGCACACGGACAAACATAATGACGAGGGGATCGTAGTAATGATAATAATAGTCACCACTGAAGAATGATAATAATAATTTTTTTAAAAAGCATTATCATCAATATGTTTATACCGTTATAATTATTGCATTGGATTGTGGTTCGTTAGTCCATCCATCCATCCATCTTCCTCCGCTTATCCGTGGTCGGGTCGCGGGGGCAGTAGCCCTAGCAGGGAGGCCCAGACTTCCTTCTCCCCAGCCACTTCGTCCAGCTGATCTGGGGGGATCCCGAGACGTTCCCAGGCCAGCCGAGAGACATAGTCTCTCCAACATGTTCTGGGTCTTCCCTGGGGTCTCCTCCCAGTGGGACATGCCCGGAAAACCTCACCAGGGAGGCATCCAGGAGGCATCCTCACCAGATGCCTCAACCACCTCATCTGGCTCCTCTCAATGCGGAGTAGCAGCGGCTCTACTCTGAGCCCCTCCCGGATGACCGAGCTTCTCACCCCGGCCACCCTGCGAAGGAAGCACATTTCTGCCGCTTGTATCCGCGACCTTGTTCTTTCGGACACGACCCACAGCTCGTGACCATAGGTGAGGGTAGG
>JAOWBL010000465.1:0-17512 GCA_028564865.1 Zenarchopterus dispar | reverse complement strand
CAGACAGACAGACAGACAGACAGACAGACAGACAGACAGATAGATAGATAGATAGATAGATAGATAGATAGATAGATTAAACCTGTCTTAGCTGTTACTTAAATCTTTGTATTATTGTATTTAGTATTGTATTTAGTAACTTCCAAGTAATTTGATCTGATTTCAAGCAACCTCTGTTCTCACAAGCATTCATTACCTCCTCTGGAGAATTTTTTTTTTTTTTTGGTCTATGTGTTACCTTTAATCACCCATCCATCATCACTATCCATCCACTGAAGTCGTCCAGCGAAGTTGGAACCCCTTTCCTTAGCTCACAACCAGGCTAATGTGGTAGGACTATTTTTTGTTCTGGCGAGTATTGTCATGTGACTGTATTTATTGTCATGTGACTGTATTTATTGTCATGTGACTGTATTTATTGTCATGTGACTGTGTTTATTGTCATGTGACTGTATTTATTTGTAGCATTTGTATCATCATCCATCTTTTGCCAGTGTTTGTGTTTTGTTGACACTTGCAGTAAACATCAGGAAAAACAGACCTTGGATCTTTGTTTGTGACTAAGGGCTGCGTTAAACCATACACAAAAACAGTGTTAAAATAAATGAAAATAATAATTGCAACGGGGCAGAGATGGGAGAAACATGCAACAAAAGGCCACAGACTAAACTGAATCAGGACTACATTGAGACTGTAGTCTCCATATGAGGGATACCTGCACAACCAGGTGAGTCTTGGAAAGCAACACTACAGTAATCCACAGATAGTTAAATCCCCATTAACTGCCTGGAAAGTATGATTATTTCTGGTACATGAACCCACCAACCCCCATAAATACACACATACTTAGGTCTGACTTATGCTTCTGCATGAAATTGACACTGCAGGAGACGGGACGCTATACCCGACACCATAGCCTAACGAATTCATTCAGGACCCAAGTTCACTATGTACTACCACGTTCACAGTAAAGTACTCTCACAGTTAGTGACGGGATCACTGAACCCGCAGCGTACACTCACAGTGGGCAGCTCTGAGATGGCTTCAGCGATTCAGATTTAAAGTTTCACTGTGCAGAGCAAACTACAAAAGGTGATAAGACCAGAGAGTGGGGTCATTTTAAAAACTTTAAATCTAGATTTTCAGTAACCAGTCATACTCTCTTGCAGCAGCAGTCTACCTTCTTCACGAGTGGACTCACCTGAACTATGAAATGAACAGGTCATTTTACATCAGTGGTTCAGTTTAGCTACTATAAGCTCCAGTTCACAAATGACCACCTCTGTTTCAGTCACCACAGCAGAGATACATGAACAAAGTAAACTTATGGAGGTTCTGCACTGAAAGATGCAGAGCTGCAAAAGACCCCATCCTCCCAGCTGTTTTTCAGTGTAATTACAGAACGACACAAACACAACAACAGTACGCCAAAAGTTAAGAATGCCGTAACTGGCATTTCAACTCACTCAAACATACAGTACAAAGCTGATTTCTCCAGACTATCAGAAACATTAGGAACCCTACATGACATTATGTTGTATATTTCACTTTGAAAGCAAAATAAATCTGTTAAGAAGATGACTTCTTTATTTCAGGGTTCAAATGGAACATAAAGAGCCGTTTATTTACCTGTTTGTAAGAGGACGGATGTTATCAGTCTGATGACTCCAGCGAGACCAATTTGCCAGTAACACCTCTGTCTGTGCCCTGCAGGAAGTTTTGTCTGCTGGGATGCCCTAACACTTCACCAAGACACATAATGAGCCATCACTCAGCTCACCTTTCACCTCCGAGGAGCTGTCAGACCACACAAGAGACCAGATAAGAGATGTAAAAGTATGAGATGAGCCAATCAATTCCCTTATCCTTGCGATGAAAGACTAATTAGCTGAAGCTGAAGCCGTCTCACTCTGCAGCTTCACTCAGGCCTGAACACATTCCCAAAATCTGACACACCGTTTAGTTTCAGCTACGTATGAACCAATCCTATGGAAGCCAATAAAATCATAAATGGCAAATGGGCCAAGTTTACATAACTTTTTAAACAGCGTACACATGCACTCTCTATATTGCTTCATCTGCTTTTGTCCCAACTATCAAATATGAGGGTCAGCGAGAAGGTCTGTGTCTGGCCAAAGGACGCTGGGGGGTCAAACTATCAAGGGCCACTGCAAGCCAAACATTTATAAAAGACATAACAGGACGTTTATGTACTCGGCAACAACGTAATTTTCCATTCAGTTCAGTTTGGTTTGAAGCTTCAAGGTCAATAATTGCATAAATTCTCAAATGATATGGTTTCGGAGATGTCAAATCAAAGAGTCAATGACTACTTTTGTCCAAAAAATTTCACCCGAAGCATTTTTGAATTGTTATAGGCACAATAAGGATATGCTTTATATATCAGAAATAGAATTTGGTTGGAGAAATAATTTAGGAAGCCATCACTCTAAAATAGAGGATTTGTCATTTAATATTTCTGAGCTCATGAGCATATATTTGTTTTTCTGTGAAGTCCAATGAGAGCTAATAGCAGCATAATTAATAGTTTCAGCATTTCAGTACGTGTTCATGCTTTCCACCTGACAATGTATCTCTCTATTCTCTGTGGACCGTGTCCCTCAGTGTGGGAATAAGTCTCTCCCCTGACTTGCAGGCTCTGCCCCACCGTGCAGCTTACGCTGATGTCATGGGAGGCGTTCCCTTTCTTTACGAGCGCAGCTCTGTGATCTCTGGTGGGGGATCAATTAGTCCAGCAATCAGGCTGCCCTGTGCTTTTGTGTGAGTAACTGCTCGTAAACAGTTTGGTTGCCTGGCGAACGGGGAATGCACTGGCTCAACACAAAACAGCCACCCAAGTCAGCCTGGCTAAAGCAGCACTCTGGGCTCCTTCTCAACCCAGTATATGTCATTAGGTAATGCAACGTGACATCAGCCCCTGCAAAGTGCAGTCAGCCAGGGTTATTTAAGATTAGTTGGTAATTATTTGCATGGATCAAGTGGTGACCTGTTCCAGGGTTCTTCTGATAAGACCAGTAGTTCTTTCTAACAATGTTTTTTAGGAGCCAAGCTGGTCTGCAAGCACTTTATGCAGAATAAAAGCATTTTCTCTGGAAACTGTATTTTATTCTGTATGCAACAGATGATTTTCTATTCTTCTTCACGTGCATCTTCCACACTTTATGTCAGCACCATCTGAAAGAGAAGGCTTGACATTTTCTAGCAGCGACATCGTGTAATTGTGCAATCAGCAATGAGTTATTCACTCCCTGCTCTAAATAGCTGCTGCGAAGTGGTGCCAATGACAACACGCCCTCTCTTATGAATAATAATGCCTAATGACTAGAATATCTCAGCCCATTTATCCTCTTGTTGCAGAGTTGGGAGGAGTCCAGGGGAGGTCAGTGTGGGCGTGCCGCTGGAGCAAATGCTGTTTATCTGCAACAACCTCACATGTAATCTTGCTTGCATGTTTCCCTCTGTTTTTTAAAATGTATTTATATATATTTTTTAAGCAATGCCCCTGTCTTTTTTCAAACCTACAAACAAGCCAAAACATTGCAAGACAAATGGAATAGGAGAGCAGGAAAAAGTTCTTTTTTATAGATGGTTTGGATTGTTCTTCAGGCCTCCATCTATCTGGATTCTCCCACCATCAGCGCTCATGTGTCTTAAATAAACAAATGTCTAGAAATGCTTGAATCCTTATCAGCCACTAGAGAAAACAACAGGCTGCATCTAAAAGCTAAAAAAGATGTATTTGTGGAGAAACATCCTGCTGTCATTGGTTTAGGCAGCATGTTGGTTTTATGCCATGTGAGTGTTTGTAAAAAGGTAAGTAATTGCAAGAAAACATGAGTTCTCTTCCTGTTACTGAAATATTCCCGAGTAAATTTCACATATGCTGAAGTGTTTTACTTTAATGGTTTTCACATTTTCTCTCTGGAACCGGAGTGTTTCCTCCTTGTAGGAGTGGGACCAGATTTTCCTTCCTCCTTCAAGTCTTTCTCTGGCTTATAGGAGATGAGGAAACATTTCTGCTCATTATCGGTACTTCACTGCTTTTTTTTTTTTTTTTAATATATTTCCAGCAGAAAAATCTGCAAACATACAAACTGGTTACCATGTACTACTGTGCAGATAACTTAAAATGTATACAAGCGGCGTACATCTACCCTACATTAGTGTACAAGGTAGGAAGAATAGATCAAGAGTTAAAAATGATTTCCTCATCAAACCACCTGTACAGGTGATAAAGTTAACAAAACATATTCAACAGAAATATCTGATGGTCCAATGGTGCAGCCAGAACAACCTGGAGCTGAACCTGCTTAAGACTGTAGAGATGGCAGCGGACTTCAGGAGGAAAATCCCCCTCACCATCCTCAACAGTACAATGTCTGCTGTGGACACGTCCAGGTTTCTGGGATCTGAAGTGGATCTCCACATAGATGCTGGCCACAAGAAGGCGCAGCAGAGATTGTACTTCCCGAGGGGGCTCAGGAAGTACAACCTGCCCCGGGAGCTGCCCATCATCTTCTACTCTGCTATCATCCAGCCTGTCCTGTGCTCTTTCATCACTGTCTGGTTTGGATCGGCCACCAAACAGGACCAGTACAGATTGCAACATACAGTAAGGTCTGCAGAGAAAAATGATCAGGACCAACCTGCCCTCCATCCAGGACCTGTACCAGTCCAGGGTCAGGAAATGAGCTCGGAATACCTGGGCAGACCCTTCTCACCCTCCACACAAACGTTTCAGACTTCTCCCATCTGACAGGCGCTACAGAGCACTGAGCACCAATGTGTGTGTGTGTGTGTGTGTGTGTGTATATATATATATATATATATATATATATATATATATAAATGAATTAATGCTTCATTTTCTGTGCAGATATCATCACCAAACCCACAAATGATTATATTTGTCATACAGTATAAAATGAAAAAGTAGTACAGTGAATATAAAAGCTAATGATTTCTTCCTTCTGTTTAAATTACTGCATGTTTCTAACTCATTCTGCCTCATGAATGATTTAGATCATTTTGAAAGGTTCGAGTTGACACTTTTAGAAGATGTTTGAAGACATCACCAGCTTGTCACAATTGTAATGGCCTTTAAGCAATATTTACAGTAAGCCTGACATTTTGCATGAAAGCAGCCTAATTGAGCTTTTGTTCAGATGGAAACTTGCTCCAGAATAAAATCCAGTTGAAGGCTGAGGTCCAAATTTCCCCCACAGAGCAGGGAGGTTATTTTAACACACCGGCACGCGGCAGCTCCACCGTGTTTCCCCCCATCCAGAGGGAGTAAGGGAGAAAGCAGCAGGAAGCCACCAGGCTGTAAATCATAAAGCTGAGGTGGCAATCCATCGTTCCTGTGGCATGTTTATTGTGCTTTTCTACACTTTTCTCCAAAGGCCTATTTATAACTGTCCACATTCCCAACGCAGAAATATCTCTCCTGTGTGTTTTGGACTGTTTTTAACCCCTTTGTCTCAGCCCCCAGAAATTACATTTAAGCACAATTCTTCCCAGCTCTTATTCAGATGAAAGACATTTGCAGAGCTCTAATACACACAGGTGTGTGATCAAATCAAGGCAGGTGTGCAGCTGGTAATGTGAATCAAAAAGGAGAAATGACACGGCCCGGGCAACCCCTGCCGTCATGTTTTCTGTGGACAGGAAGGAAAAAGCCAAGGAATTAATGGTTAATGACTATTTTTATGGAAACACTGACTGGCCATTGCTTCAGTTTTGTAACTACACCCCCCGCCCCCAAACTTTGTTCTGGTTGCTAGGTGGCTTCCAGGACATGGCATTGAGTTGAAGACAAAAAGACTTGGTTTCTTCCTGTAACAAACTCGCATCTAAATCTGGAAGGATCTCTGAACCTTAAGCTGCAGTAGTCATGAGTAAAGTAAGCTCTGAGATGAATGGAAATATCCGGTTTGAACAGCCTCAGTAGTCAGTCATGTGATTTAACTCCTAGCATTGTTTCTAAATGATACTAGCAGTTTTTCCATCTTAAATGTGCATTTTCCACATCGAGAGCAGATCGGTCTCACCCAACACAATTTACAGACAACCTCAAACAGAAAAGGTGATTGGATGTTGGGTCTGGTACTCTCACTTTAATGTCATTCTGAACCTGGAGATTTTGTCATCTTTGGATTTGTACTTTTGAGGAGCCATTGTAATCAGCTTTGGGATGAAGAACTACTGGGAAAAGAGATGAATGAATACTGACAGAAAGAAACCTGTCGCGGCCCGTTTGCTCTAACGATGGATAAAGTGATTTTAACAAAAACTACTTATGAGGACATAAAAGTCTTGAACTGATAAATTCACTTTGTGCTTTAACATGATGTTTTAATTTAAAGAAAGTATTACTTTTGTAATATTATCAGAATTTCTTGAGTCTCTCTTGCTGGTAAAGTCATCACAGATTACTGTGGCGTCCATGTTTTTGCTCTGTGGGAGGAAGCCATGTGAGCTCAGGAAGAACATGGAAACTCCACACAGAAAAGACCCTGCCAGGATCCAAACCAGGAACCGTACATCTGTGAGGTAACAGCACTAACCTAACAAGCCCCCATCTACAGCTCATGTGAATCAAAAATGGTAAATGGACTGTATTTATGTTGTACTTTGCTCGTCTTTTTGACCACTAAAAGGCCTTTTGTGTTACAAGCCACATTCAACCATCCACACACAATTCATAGGGTATCTCTTAGTCTGTGCAGTTTTTTTAATTGAGTTTCTTTTTTTTCTAACATACACACAATCACATATTAATAAATGCATCCAATGGGCCAATGAACAACAAGGGTTTGTAAAAAAAAAAAACAAAACAAAACAGGGGGACTTACTGTTTTATATCATGTATGGCTGTGTGAAAAGAGACTAAATTAATTTGATCTCAGTGACTTTTAGTATCATGCAAATGCAGCCTCAATTAAAACAACATTTTTAATTTAAATTATTTTGATTTATTTTTACAGAGCCGTTACTTAACCTACAAAAATTACAAAAGGAAAAAAAAAGAGAGAAGAATCTTTTGGGCAATACTAGGTACCGCCATGTTTCAATAGGTTGTAGAGCCTCCATGAAGTCTTGATTTCCTGTTTTTATCAGACTTTATTAGTCTCTTATGTGGTTGTGGAGAAGTTTTCATCTTTCTTTACAACATGTTGTTCATTTAATTGTGCTCAGTTCTCTGAAGTTCCCACCAAACGTTTGAGTTGGGTTGAGGTCTTTACTTTCAAAAAGACTTTCCACAACTCCAATTCGTTCATTTTTCAGACATTCTGATGAAGACTTGCTTGTGTTCTTCAGATCACTGTCCCACTGCAGCTTTAGCTGCTGGACAGATGGCTTCACATCTGGCTCTGGAATATTCAGAGGAGTTCACGGGCCACTCATTGATGAGGTTCTGTGGTTGCAAACCAACCCTAAACGATCTCACCTCCACAGCCACGCTTGACAGAGGTTGTGAGACCCTTCTGCTGAAATGCTGTGTTTGGTTTTGCCGGGAATAATGCTGAGCATGAAGACTGAACTGAGTCTCTTATCATTTGTTCAAGTGCATTCTTGTGAACCTTAGTCGTACATCCATCTGACGTTCAGGCAAAACAGGTAACCCTTAAACAAACCATACCTGTGCAGTCTTCTCCTAAATGCGCTGTCATGGACTTCAACAATTACCACACGAGCTGAGACCCGTAAAATCTGAGATATAGCTCTTTTTTTTTTCTTTTTGCACTTTTTGACCTTAGTGTAATTTCGTTGGGACGTCCACTGCTGAGAAGATTGGCAAGTGTTTTGAAAGCTTTCCACTTGTGAATAATCTTCATGGCAGCGGAAAGCTGAACTCTAAATCACGAGATGCTGCTCATCGAGCCACATCAAAGTGTAATTTAACCCGCTCTTCAGTGTTCTGAAGTCATTCTTTTTCCTACCCGACTGCCTAAGTGGGAAACAGATACAACATATTATCTCTGACCCAATATCATGTCAAACTGACCTTCACTCACTGTGTAAATAAATCTCACGGTTCACACATACACACACACACCACATAAGTCTGTACGCAGTGGGATGTTTTCCTGTGAGCCGAAAAGGGAGGAAACCGTCTGTTGTACATCTCAGATCCGGCCTGATCACGACGGGAAAGAGGTCCCTCTCTGCTGTTCGGAGCGAGCGTGTGAAGGAATCATGAGGCACCTGCCCCACGGTAGCTGTGGTGGCCTGGACGGAAGACCAGAGGAAGATGGACGAGGTCTGCATAGCTGCTCAAACTGAAAGAGTTATTGCAGACTGGACTGACGGCTTAATCCTTCGTCTGTGGACGACTCCTTACTCCCCGTTGGACCAAGAGATGTGTCTCAGCCACACATGCAAACAGTGTGCAGAAGGAGGGTGGAAGTTGATGAATCCCCAAGTTTTCCTGCCTTTGAGTGGATGTGGAACCCTGCAATATTTATAGTCATTTTGGGAGGGATATATAGTAGCCACTGAGTTTTCCCTCTGCTGTATCTTTCCTGCTGGATATCCTCTAAAATCCAATAAGTGGTTCCTCATTCTCTCTTTGAGAAAAATTGGACACTGGGGTATATGAGGGCTGAGGACAGCAAAGGGGAGGATGCAGGAATTCATCATGGAGAAACTGAGCCACTTGGATACACCCGAACAGATGTTGCACGGAGAAATAAATAAGAGAAGGAATCCAGCGAGTCCATTTCCACCTTAAGGCAGGTTTATTACGCCTGCCCATTGTTTAAGAGTGTTCTGGATAAGCTGCCATCAGTGAAAGGAGGTGTGGCGCCATTAGCAGCTGGCATTCCTGACACTTGGCAGTTTATCAAACAGTAGCCACATTTCATTTATGTAACTTTATTCAGATGATTTCCTAAATAACAGCAAAGCCCCTGCGGACTTGATTAAAGTTTGTGCAAAAGAAGCAGGGGAACAAGTGATTGAGACCTCATTCATCTGTAACTGATCCAGCTGCGAGCTGTTACCTTTGTGTTGCAGTAAAAAGGCCCCTGTGTCAACAGCACAGCAGGAATGATGGCACCAGCCAAAGGAGCAGAGCTTTGCCTCCACTGCAGAGCTCCATAATACGTTTCTCGGGGTGGGGAAGGGGGGAGACATGGCACCGGGGGTAAGTCGGGTAAGTGACACTGAAGAAGTGTGTGGGCGTACAAGCGGCGTTGTCACTGAGCTGGCTGTGTCGGGTGGCAGCGCAGCAGGGGAGCTGGCTGGGGGTCTGAAGCTGAGCTGCGGAGCGTGTCACTCCGCCGGCCCATTAATCATTCCCAGACTGCCCTGCTTCAGCGCCTCAAAGGGGCTCGATGCGCACACACTAGGTGGTCCCGATGCCACCCTGGAGGCCGCAGGCAACTCGGCTCCACGCAGACAGACGGTGGACACAAAGAGAGGAGCATCGGCGCAGTCGCAGTCACACGCATCTGTTTCATCTTGGCTCGGTAAACGACAGGGCATCCCAACAAACAAAAACAAGAAACGGCCCAAAAAACAATCCCTTCTAGCTGAACCCAGCCAAAGAGGATCCACTTACTGCACTTCGTGTCTCTTGTCAAACAAGATTGAAAATAACTTAAGAGACATACGATGGAATACCTTTCAAAGTTCAGGACAAATTCTTTCTTAATAAAATATCTGTCAAGCCTTTCTTAAAATATCACAGTACAGTTACGCTACAGTACAAAAGCTCCCTTTTAACCCATCTGTTCACACTTCTATCTACGGCAACTGGTTATAGAGGACGGAGTCAACTCCACTCCACCCTCTTTTCCATGTGGTGGGCCTTCTTGAAATCGGTCACAAAGCTTTGTGCTACAGCGAATTGTGAAATTACGTGGAGCTAAAGATTGGGAAGGTGGATAACAACGCTGATCTTATATGGTGGTCTCAGTATTCTGCAAACCTCAGCATATTTCAACACCGAGGCAGTCAAGAAATAAAATAAAAGTGTTGTGTTATTTTAGAGGTTCTTATGTTGTTAGTCACTTAAGAGATTCAAATATACACAGTCTAGGACATTTATGTGCCATTTCCTCTAGTTAAGATGCACTTTCTCTTCACATATAAGGAAACCTGTTTAACCTTTGAAAACTTACAGCATTTCTTTGGAGGGCTTTTTTTCTGTTTTATTAACAGTTACAGCTGGTACCAGAGGAAATATTCCTTCTCACTTTGAGTTGGTACTACTACTAATAATATTGTTTTTCATAAGAAGTCTCCTTTAACATGAACTTCCAAAGCATTTAAAAGGAATCCACCCTGAGTTTATGAGTTATACATCTTTTTTTCAAGCACTTAATGCACTTTGAACCTTCACTTTTGGTGTTTGCATCAAAATCAAACCGAACCAATTCTCTCAAAACTCTGAGACACGTTTCCACACAGGAAAACAAAAACATTCAGCGGTCTCTCAAAAGCCCGAGTGAAACCTTTCTGGCTCCAAACGTCACGTCTGTCTTGACTTATGAGCTCAATGACACAAAATCCTCAAATCAGGCAGCTTTTACCCAGAGGACACTGGGCCGCAGCATGAGCATGGGTTTCATTTCTTTCCAAGATCCCCCAAAATGCAACTCTTTGTTTTATGGTCTGGCTGCATCCAGAGAAGTTTCTTACTGAAGTCACACAGTCTAATGTCACAAGGAGGCCTGGAGAGAGCAGGGCGAGCCGTTTCAGAAGCATTGTTCTGTGTTTGTAATCGTGACAGAGCTGAAGGAGGTTTTGTTGGAAAAGCTGCCAGTCCTGCTGTCACTGTTAGCATGCGAATGGCCAGCACAGCCCCACTTCAGACTGTGGAGCAGAAACGCCGGTTCACAGCACGAAATGTAGTCGTTTCACAATAAAGACTCACAACTTGAAAAATTACAACACTTACTTTGGCTCGAGTTTCTATGTTTTACATCATATGAAACTGCTGCAAAACTTACTGAAACATCTGAAAGGGACTAAAAGGTGCTGTTACATCAAATTTGATCCCCACTAATCCCAAGATTGCAGATCTTTGTCTTTCATGGACGCTCAGCGTTAGGCTTCAAAATACATGATTAGCCTTCAATAAAATTAAAAATAGTGGTTCCACTCTGGCATTAAGACTTAAATGTCATCCTGTTAAAAACAACAAAGTAAAAATGAACTTAATGGAATTGAATGATACTTTATTAATCCTCAAAGGGACATTCTTTGTTACAGTCTGAATTACTTGTAGATATATGTAATAAAAACAACAATAATAATAATAGTAACTGATGAAAATAAGGTGAGGAACATAAAATGTTAAAACATATTTCACCATTCCTCGACTTTTATTGTGACACCACTAAGTTCTGAACATGCTGACATATATGTGAAGTGTTTCCTTGTGAGACTGGGCTGGAAAAGTAGAAATGAGAGTTTTAATCTGACTGAGCCAAGCTTTAGGAATGTGAGGGACACTGAAATTGTTTTGGACAATCCCCGTCATGTCTAGAGATCACATTTGTCTGTGTTGTTCATGAAGAGGAAAGCCAGAGAACCCAGGAACGTCTGTAAACCATTACTCTATTACATGGGCTAAAACACTGAAAATGTTTTAGCCCATTGCATGCTTCTTAAATCATTATTACTATTGTTATTGCCATGACTTTTAAAAATCCCATTGATACTGATTCATCTGCATCCACACAAGCAACACGTGTTTATGGAGACAAATATGAGAAAGAGGAGGCTCTCTATGAACCTCTATCACTGACGAGGTTCTGGTACTACAGACGTTCACAAGAAGGACCTTAAGTTGACAAAACAGGATGGTGCTCTAATAATAGTTTTATATTTTTGCTATTAAAAATGCATTTCTCTTTTCTGTTGAAACTTTTCTTAATTGTATGCTTTTGCGCTCTATCTTCTTACTTTTTTTAATTAACTTGATCTTATCAAAACGTCTCATCTACGTGGTTACAACTTTTATTTACATTTTTAGGCGGTTACGCAGTAAATGAGGTTGCTATGTTTAAATGTTTTCCGAGCTGAGTTCAAGGTGAAATATGCAGCAGACATGAAGCCTATAGAGCCAAAATGCCAAAGTTGAGAAACAGAGTCCAATGGATTTTTATGTAAGCATGTAATTTATCATTATAATAGTCCTGACAGCCACAAATGAGTATGTTTTTCCATAACAGAATAATAACAGCATCATACACTGAGCTCATATCAGTGTGTTTGCCTTCCAAGTCTTGGAAAAAAAAGAAGAAAAACACAAGAGCATGAACACTTTTATGGCCATACATCAGACTTTTGATGATTTGTTTTTTTATTGTACATCTGGTGGTCATGTTAAAATAATTGCTCCATCGGGATTTAATGATTTAAACAAGGTTATATATTATTTTAATGCTTTATTGTTTCCTTTAAAGCCACTCCATGTAGCAATACCACTTCTGACCAAATGGTGGCAGCACATCAAAAGAAAGTTTATGTGACTTGTGCCCACCTTGAGTGGGACAAAGTGGTATTACAAGACATGCTGGACCATCCCTGAGAGCAATATCATCAGTAGCTCTTTAGTCAACAAAGAGCTATGAGCTTCCATGTGGTCAGGAGTGGTATTGCTACACCGCGTGGCTTTAAGTCGTGGTTAATCATACTTAATGGTAGTTCTCTTATCTGGGTAAAGGGTAGTGTTTAAAAAATAGGCCTTATTAATGACAATAATTGAGACACAACAACAAATCTTGAGGGAATAAAGAAAAGAATTTGCTCAGACCTACAATAAAATGGTTTAAAATGACAGAGAGCAATTAAAAATGTGATTTTTGTTGTATGAAAAGTGAAATTATTTACTAGTTAAACCATGCAAGATTTTGCCTTTTTTAAAGTTCACTTCAAATTTAAAAAAAAAAAAAAAGTTGCCAAAACAAAAAACACACATAGTTTCCACAAGGTGCATCTCCGGTTTTCTGCAGCTGGCTTCGGTTCGTTTGCCTCCGGAGGAGGCCGCCATGCAGGTTGTGCTGATAAAGTCAGATACTCCTCTCTTGTTTATTAGAAATACATGTGTTTCATATTTGATGTAGCTGATTGAAACAGATTGGTTCTGCTGCTGGATCACTCCCGCCTGCAGTTATTCTTTCACCTTTCTAACCGACTGAAGTATTAGATGTGTCCTCCGCCGAGCTGTGAGCTGCAGACATGTTCTCGATAACTGGACTCATCAGTCCGCCTGACTGGCTGATGGGACCGTCGGTGACGTTGGACTTCTCATTTTGCTGCATCACCAGAAAGGTTCCTGAAAAGGTTTCCTAACCTTTACGCCACATGTTTCCAATCAACCGTTTTTTTCTTTTTAAATAGACTTGTTTATCCCTTCTGCTTCGACTTTTAATCTGTTGTGGCATGTAGTTTGGGATGGTAATCTGGTTTTGGTCTCACCACACTTTGTGTGTCTGAAGGTTGTTTGGAACCCAAAAGGAAAATGAAAGTTACTCTTGTAATCATTAATGGAGATCAAAACAAACAAACCACAACACAATAATAACTATTTGTGTTGATTTTTCTCAGATATGCTTTAAATATTTACTGCTTGCTCTTGTTATTCTTATGTTACTCTTTATTTATTGCTTGAGAATTTGTTTTAATGTCTTGTTCACTGTCCGGGGGCTGAACTGAGTTTTCCTTGTTAAAATCTGTCTCATCACTTACAAACTCAGCCTCTTTTCATTACCATTTTATCCCACATGTTAAGATAATGGACTCAAACACTGAACCCACTAAAACAGAAGTCAACAAAGCAAAACCAAACCCAGAAATAGCCAGAGCCTCAGGCTATTGTTGCCTAATTTTATATGCAGAAAAAAAATATTCAAAGCCACAAATATGTGTCAGCTTATAAACCAAACAATGGCAATAGCTGACTCTCCACCGCCAGCACTGGAACACAGACGTCAGGCTTCGGGATCTGTGTTTTTTTTTTTTTTTTTCTTTTTGACTCTCCCATCACATGAGCTTTGGTGTCATGAAGCTGAAAGGAAACCCAGATGGTGAGCAGGCCTGGCCCAGCCTAACCTGGCAATCCAGCAAGGAAGGGCCGGGTGGTGCAGTCAGCTTCAGCAGCGACGGAGTCAACGTTCACGATCAGCCGCTGACCCGTGTTTAAAAACAACATGGCTCTGTTGTTAGCTACGCAGGGAAAAGTAGGGTCCTCCCTCCTTAAGAGCCCGGTTTCCTTCAGAACCTGCTAACGCTGCTCAGAAAATAATCTGCTTCTAAAAGTGCTCATACTTAACTTATCTGAAGTGTCTCTGCGAACAAATGGATCATTGAGTTGCTTTTCTGATATATAAAGAGATAGAAATGGGATTTGCACAGTTGCACAAATTCAAATGAACCTAAAATTGATTTTTTTCAATTAACATCATATATTGCAGCAATATGACTTTTATAGAAATATAATAATACAAATTAACATACAATTTAAGTCACTTTTAAAGCACATAAGCACAGTTAATAAAAAATGCGTTACTTCTGGAGTATTTATTTGTTTGACTATTACATCCTATTATATTAACCAATAAACCTCATGATTCTTCAAAAATTCAGCGAATCAGTTGTGAGTGGCAAACAAGTTTTTTTGTTTTTTTTCCAAGAAGTTGCCTTAAAAAAATCCCCAAAAAGCACATTCTACTAACTAACTTCGTGATCCACACAGAGCTGTGTCCTGCGAGGCTTGATGAAATAAAAGGTCTCATAAAATGTGTTTGGGATAAACTGAAAGCCACATGAAAGCCCGCCAACCGTAAGAACAGACACACCGAGGGTGAAAGGAAAATGCACTCGGATAATAAATCAAAAGCGTAAGGAAACAAGACGGATGGAGCCTCCAGCTGACTAACGGCCATATTAAAACAGAACATCGCATGGCAGGGTGACAGCCTAAACAACTCTGAAATTGAACAAGTGCAAGATTACACGTATGAGTGGCTGAGACTACCATTTTCATCTTGCCTCGAAACCCACTTGGCAAGCAGGAGTTTCCCACAGTTTCCTTCACAGCCCATCAGTCAGGCCGGAGAGGAGTGGGGGCCTGACTGTCAGGGGTCAGCGCTACACTGAACAAGAAGAGAATATGAAGCAGCTGCCTGGGACACGTCGTTTTGTGTGTGTGTGTGTGTGTGTGTGTGTGTGTGTGTGTGTCTGTGTGTGTGTTTCTCTCAACTGTATTCTTTCCATAATAGAAAAATGAATATGAATTCTTGGCTGGACATGATCTTGCATCAATAAAAGAAACGAGGTTAGAGCTGTTTCAGAGCGATTTGAAGAATGTAAGACCTTTTTGACAAATGTGTTAAATTTTATGTAACACTGAGTCCCATGATAAATATAAAGTTTTAAATCTGTAATTTTTATGAACAAATACTGGATTTTTTTCCTACTTTCATGCTGACATATTGTCAAAAAGCTTACTTTTTTTCATCTGTGCAGGTGGTTTGCATCTCTTTGTAGGAATTAAGCATCTCCTCACACATGTTTTGCATATTTGTGGATGTTAACAGTCACTTCAGACTAAAACTTCTCTTCCAGACACCCATCGGCTCGCTGCGCTTGTGGACTCTATTACAGCTGAGTCTGGTGTGACTGATCCCGTTCCTCAGGGAGGAAATCTGTGCTGCACTTGTGTTCTGGACAAATTAGCCAGCCATGTGCCTCCGGCTGATAGGAATGTGACAGCTGTCAACAAGAATGAAAGAAGGATGACAACCCTGCACAGGGCAGAGTCATGGGAAATTTGCTTTGTTTGACTTCCTTGATTCCTTCCACCAATAAGTAAAACCAACTCTCCCATAACCGTGTCTTCTTCTCTGTCTTCCTTCAATATTGTGCTGTTCCAGATCAGGGAGGACAAAAGCAGACAGATCATTAGCACAGGCCTTTCTGCGTCCCCCGCTGCCAGACCATATGGACCCGGCGCTGAATGGGAGCAGCCCCTCCTCTGGCTCTTCCTCTTTCATGCTTAGGTGTCAGACCACCCTTCCTATTATTTCCCCCACTGGAAGATATGGTCGGTCCGGCTCTTTTTCGGTTTTATCTGATGACAGCACTTGCACAAAAAGTGAGACAGCGAAAGGGGGCCTCCCACTGACAGAGAGATGGATGCCACAAGTGACAACCTTTTGTTTTAAGAAAATGCGCTCACATGCGGGCGAAAGGCGGAGGCCAAAGGGAACAACTTGTTCACTTGTTCCGTTTGGTTGAGCAAACCATGGCAGTGCCGGGACTTGTTGCACTTCCAGACCTGATTCCATGAAGCTCGGAGGGGCCTGAGGTGTTTATGTGAGTCCTCCAGCTCAGCTGAAAATAAGCATCACAGCAAATACACGCACTGGGTACAAGAAATACTCCGAGCTGGCTTCGCACCACCCCGCGCTTTGTCTTCCGCTCTGAATAGTTTAAAGTGGCAGTTTATACTCTACGTGCCAGAAAATGTCAATAAAACCGCCCTAATCGGCCGTCGGATCTGTAATAGCACCTGCTTATGGAAACACAACACGCCCAGGGAGTCTGTATCTCTGCAGCTGCAATGTTTCCTTCCCATTCAACCTGCTGCCGCCGTCGGAAACGCGGGGAAAAACGCAATTACGCATTTGGACACTTGGTTGAAAAGACTTCCTGCTTTATCAGAATTTCCTTGAAATGTTGCTTTAAACACGGAAATAACATACTAATTTGCAAGGTTACATGTGTTTTAGACACACACATATACACACGTTTTACGTAAGTCTGGCATTCCTGCTCTTGTTGTTATAGCAAAATTCTAATAATAACGATATTTGTTTTTCAGTCTGTTGCGCGTATACATGAAACAGACTCTGAAACACACACAAAATAAACAAAATACTAATTACTATTACTCCAAACATCTATATGGAACAGGCTCCTCAAAGCTGGTGATTTATGCTTGGTTCTGAGAGGTCACACTAGTTTTGCGTAAAATCGTTTGGTTTTGAATACAGGCTTTTATAAGAAATTGATAGATTTTAAATCATCTGGCCAATTTTGATTGTTTAAAAAAACCGTCAATAATCGACCAACCAATTCATCAGTCCACCTCTGATAGTATCACTGTATTTTCTGTTTGTAGCTTAACAAAAACATCAATATGGATGGTTATTAACCTTTGATAAAACAAGCCTTTTTTCACAGTACTATTTGAATATCATCTGGTGCTGACATTATTCACTAATATCAGAATGATGATACCAAACAAAAAGATATTCACTTTCAAAACCTTCCAATTATTATTGCTGCAGAAGTTCTTGATCCTGATCAGATCAAGTACTGTTGCTATTTTGAAGTTAGATGTTTGATTTTATACAATTTTTTGCACTTTTCAGCAAACTTTTAACTAGAAATGGGAATTATATATATATATATATATATATATATATATATATATATATATATATATATATATATATATATATATATATAT